>JASZXS010000214.1:0-27531 GCA_035521475.1 Tremellales sp. Uapishka_1 | reverse complement strand
CTGCCATACAGTGCTGCCCTTTCCCTTGGCAGAGCTGTGCTGAGGAATTCACTAGACGAACGGATTAATGCCTCGATGACTATATAGGAAACTCTTTTTCCTGGACAAATACGGGTTGAAAGAGTGCTGAATGTCTCGATACACTTAGACATATGTATCAATTGTTTAACGATCTACGGACGATGTTTCCCCACCTACCTTGATGTGGATAGTGCTGTCAGATTATTCAGCTCAAGGTTGGCTCACTCGCCCAGGTCCAGCTCAGTGTACAATGGTTCTAGATACCGAAAACCGCACTTGGTATCTTACAGATACCAATACCCCTTCGACAACGCATCTCCCCCTCCTCTGTACCGACGCAAGCGTCGCTATCATTTCCATCCACCGCAGCGCGTTCTTCCTTACCGCTGCGTTACTGCATTAGAAAAGGATGACGTCACCCCTTGTTGTCCCCTTGGGTATTCACTTAGACAACCTTTTCGACCTGTCAACGCCCACTTCACCCCGCCGAGATGGATCTCGGCGCTCCCATTACCTATGGCACTTCACCAGTGGCCCAGCCAATCGTTGTGGAGACTTCATCGCCGGCGGTAACAGATCTACAGCATGCCGACCAAGTTTCCACGACACTCCCTTCGACTGCGACCGACGTAGACACCAAAACCCACGCCTCGGACAAGGCTCCGACAGCCACCATGGACCCCTTCGTCCCCTCTTCTGAGTCTGCGCCCACGGCGTTGCCGACGAATCCGACGACTCATCCTTCGGAGCTGAAACAAGCTTTAAAAGAAGAGGACCCCGCTGTGGTCAAGCGGGAGGTGGAGAAAACCAAAGCGGAGGAGAGGGACTTGAAGGGGGAGAAGCCTCTTGGTACGCTAGTGTCTGGCTTGGAAGATGATCGACTTTTCGCCATGTTGAGGCGATTCGACGAGGTTCGTCCAGCTATCTTATCTATCTCCCCGACCGGCATCTGATCTCAAGGGGCGAAATAGCAAATCACCCACGTACTGCATCCTGCGACTCACCTCCCGCCCTCAGAACCTGATCTCCGGCCATCGACTTTACCCAACTTGCCCTCGCATTCGGAAATCTTGAAGTCCAATTTGGAACGATGTATCGCCGCTGTCGGACCGTCCTCTGTCCGCGGAGCGCGAGAAGCGCAGAGACTGATGTCGTGGTCGCCAGAAGAACGGGTCAGGACGGGCTGCTTCTGCGCAGCCTACTTTTTCTGCTGGATTCTTGGATACGCCGTGGCTGGCGTTTCAAGTTTTGCCGTGGCAATGATCTGTTTTCCTCAGTGCAGACGGTTCTTCTTCCCGCCCGTAAGCGCGTTCCTCTACTGCCGGGCAGACAGCGCTGATCCCATCTAATACCAGGTCCAACCCGCTCCTTTCACCCCTCCGTCAGCAACCGATCCGACGAATCAGAAAGGCGATGAAAGCCTTCTCGGAAACGTGGATGGAAAGACCGTTCACCGAAGCAAGGCCGAGCAAGCAGAGGAACAAGCATTCGAAGCCACGTCACTCATTCAAGCCTTCACGACGAGGCTCCTGTTTGTATGCCATGTCTTCGCTTTTTCAAGAACCAGCTAATCATCGGCACAGGACGGGCGTAAGAAGGGCAAGAACGCGGGCAACGCCAATATGGGGGAAAAGGTGGTGGAGTCGTCCGATGAGGAGGAAGACGATGAGGCGAAAGAGACCCCGCAAGGACTCGACTCTGCCGACGTTGTAATTGGGGGAGAAAAGATTGATATCAACCGGCCCGTGAGCGACAAAAAGAAGCGCAAACTCGCAGAGCAAGCCGCCAAGAAGAAACGGGATGAGATGGTCGGCAAGATGATCAAGGCGACCGAACTTGGTCTGGGCGAGTTCGCCGACATGGTCGAGCGGCTGACAAAGTATGTTGACTAACCAAAGAGCCTAGGACAAGCTGACCTTTCCCCATAGCGCGCTCTCTCCGCCTTCCCCGTATCCGGATCGTCTGGCTCGGTTCAAAATGGCGGGGGCGTTCATTGTTCCCCCAATGTTCCTCCTTACTTGGGTTCCCCCTTGGGTCTTTGCGCGCTCGGCAACGTTCTTGTTCGGCGTGGCGATGTGGGGTCAGCCGCTCTTGATCTGGGCCGGGAAAGAGTTCATCAGAAGGGTCCCCAACTGGGAAGAGCTATTGGATATTCGAAAGTGGGTTTCCTGCTCTAGTTGGCTGCCGAGGCTGACGATGAGTTCTTCCCAGCTCGATTCTCTCGGGTGTGCCGAGCGATGCCCAACTTACCCTGCATGTCCTTCGAGTCGCGGAAGCGCTCAATGCGCCTCTCCCGAATGCTCCGTATGTGCTCTGTAGCAGTCGAGGATCACGCCTGACGAGGAAGACAGTCCCGCGCCATTAGAGGGTACACCGAAAGCTGCAATCAAAGACTCCACCCCGGCGACTGTTACAGCAGATGACGAGGCGGAGATTGAGGAAGCCGAAGAGCAAGGCGGTATGGTGGAAGTGGCGACGAAAGCCAAACATCAGACCAAAAGCAAGGTGATTGGCGCTTTCAAGGGCGTCAGTCGCAAGCTCGCCGGGTTTCATGGCGATGTTTCGGTCGATGGGAAAGAAAAGAATGTGAGTTGGAATAGGGAGCTCCAAAAGTCGACCCCTAATTGACGACAATGTCTAAGATCGGAACGAAGCTCGACAAGCTGCTCTTCAAGGGGTTCACAAAAGACGAGGGTACCAACTATTGTGAGTCACACCTCACCCGCTTTGGCGCCTTCTAACACATCCTCCTCATAGCCTATCCTGCGAGGCTCGATAGCACGTCTGGCCACATCATCCTGGAAAGCAAGAACGACCGTTTGCTGTCGCCGCAGATAGCTTTCGTACCCGTCGCTGGCAAGGAAGAGCGATTCGTACGCGCCATCGACGACATCGTCGAGATCAAAAAGGTGAGAGACGCCTTTTTAGCAGTGGTGATTATCGCTTAAATATTGCTCTCACCAGTCGCACGTGGGAATGGCCCGTCTGGCGCTTGGCTGGGCCTCGGGATCCGATGTTGAGGGACTGGGATTGGAGATTCGGTTCAAGACTGTGCAGCAACAGCAGGCCGAGGCAACAGGCGCGGAGAGTATAGATGGCGAGACGCTAGAGTTTACGAGGGTGGGGAGGCGAGAGCAGTTGTTTGTCAGACTGGTCAGTATGGGCCGACAGAGGTGGGAGGTGCTGTAAGAGCTGGACAAGACCGTTCTGAGGGTGAGGAGGGTTGAGTTACTATGAAGGATCGATTAGGTAAACAGGGGATGGAGGCGAAAGAGAGCACCTCAATAGATCTATAGATATCTCGATGCAACTGTAGCGATTTCTATTGTGTCTGAAAGACGGAGCCCAGGGACCGGGCAGTTTCCAGTTCACGGGAGAGACCCGCATCGTAAATGCATCATCGAGTCCCGTCTAAATCTAAGGCGTCACATCTCCTAATATACAAACCCGTATGATCCACTCGTCCGCCCAGACTAGATCCCGTCCGCATCTCCACATACCCGCTCAAGCTTTCAGGAGGTTGGGTCCGGTTTTCTGTCGGGATCTGTATCGTTATGTGAATAACAGTCATCACACCATAGGCGTGACTGTGACTCACTGATAGATTCGGAACAACTGGGTGAGACCCGTGGCGCCGACAAAGAAATTTACGGCTCCGAGAGAGTAGTTGACGGGAGTGATAACCATCGAGTATCGGACCTACATGGGTTGTCAATATAGCTCTGAACAGCAAGGTAGACGAAGGGGGACATACCCAGATGAAACCCGTAGCGGCCAATGCGACGTTCTGCGAGACCGACAGCTTTTCCGCGGGTCGCGAGAGGTCTTTGACTCCAGCAGCGACTAGAGCCCACTTTGCCATAGGCGCCCAGAAGAAGATGGTCCTAAAGATGGAGGATGAGCTATAGTCTTGTAAATTGCAGGAAAGGAAGGTGAAGCGCACTTTGGCCCGGCCGGGTGATTCATGAACGCCGTGAATTTCGAGGTGGTGTGCGCAGCGGCAGCGGAAGTGGCGGGCGAGGACATGATGAAGACGTGGGTGGTGGGCCAGCGGGGGATGGGAGATGGAGCGAGGGATAGCCTGGTCGATAGTCTGTGTGTCACCAGTGAAGCGGACGGAGGGGCACTCGAGGCCGAAGGGCAGGTTTTAAGTCCGGTGTGGCACTGCCACTTACTACCGTCGAGATCGCTGACGATGGAGGTGGTCCGCAAGCTCTCCCTTGAATAACAAGAACCTCTGGCCGGCAAGATGAGATCGTTGTCGGCTTTCTTGCTCACCAGTCTCCTCGCACCACTCGCATCGCATGCGTCTCCTTTGTCCGCCCAAGAAACTTTTTCGCTGAAAGGCAATCCGCGCCCGCTGGTGATCTGGTGGGTCCGCCCTCGCGGTTGCCGCATATTTATGGAGCTCATACTATGTCTGCAGGCATGGACTGGGCGATACTGCTTTATCGGAAGGAATATCGTCCTTTATTGAAGATATCAAGTCAGTCCATCCGGGTATCTTTGTCTACTCTGTCAAGGTACCGCTTGAAGGGAGCCTCGACGACGAGAAGAAAGCTGGCTTCGTGAGTTTTCGTGTCGCTCTTCACGGGAATTATGGGAAGACAGCTAATGTACGGTGTCTTTCGCTTATAGTGGGGCAACTCCGAAGCGCAGGGAACGGAGGGCTGCGAGCAGCTGGCGCTGATACCGGAATTGAAAGATGGGGTCAGTAGATTCTATGTCGTACATGGGGGAATTAACCGACGACGGATCTGTTTAGTTCGATGCCATGGGATTCAGTCAAGGTGGCCTGTTCCTCCGGAACTATGCCCAATTCTGTAATGATCCCCCAATCAAGAACCTCATGACTGTAAATACCCTTCTTCCCTTCTCTGCTGCTGCAGCTGATCCAGCTTTGTATCAGTTCGGAACGCCTCATTTCGGCATTGCTTCCCTCATCCCTTGCCCGACACCGCCTTCTCTGACCTGCCTTCTCGCCGCTCGTGCCGCTCGATCCGGCATCTACAGCGAGTGGGCTCAAACGCATCTCGTCCAGGCGACCTACTTCCGAGACCCGGCTCGCCTGGAAGAGTTTTGGGAAAAGAATACCTTCATCCGGGATCTGAACGCAGAAGGGATCGATGGGCTGGGTCCCAACCCTGCCTCGGAAGGAGAACGGGAGAATGGTGGGTTGGGCTTAGGGAAGTTGGAGAATCTCATCGCGGTAACCTTTGATGCGGATCGTGAGTTGCAACTTTCCACGCCCTTCACGGAACTTCAAGGCTGATCTGCCGTGCACCAAACAGGGACCGTGTCGCCGGCGCTATCCGCCCACTTTGCGACCTATTCGCCCGAGAACAAGACCCTGTTGATCGAGCTGAAGGACCAGCCCTTGTACAAGGAGGACTGGATAGGACTGAGGGCACTTGACGAAAAGGGTCGCCTCCAGTTGGAGCATTGTCCAGGGGAGCACATGGACCTCGGTGGTGGATGTGCTGATCGTATAGTGAAGGAGTGGGTTGGGTGGAAGAATTGAGAGCATTACCTAGCGGATGTTGTACTATGAGGATTCGTCGAAACTCACTAGCGTGGATTGATTTGATTGCAATTGGCCAATTTGACAATGGGATCCGCTCGGTCACCCAAATCAACGAGGTGGCTATTCTTCGCGGATGTAGGAACCCATCGGGCGCTGAGCCTTGTGCCCTGCTTCGCGGAAGGGAACGTCCTGCGCTTATGGATGCAAATAAAAGGACCCCCCTCAAGCTGGGTGGCAAATCCCATTCCGGCTGTTCGCGTGCCCCCCACTTAGTGGTGTCCACCTTCTGGCGAATTCGTGAAGCCGTCCGTCATTCCATTGGGTCTCTGTATTTCATTCGTCTTCCCACTCCGTGACGAACTCAGCTCCTCTTATCCACTCCACAAACCGAATCTACTTTCATTGACGACAAAATGGCCGACGTGGGTGTCTCTGTCTTCTCCTCCAACCCAAATTGACCACCTCTGCAGGCTCTCAAAGCCGAAGCTAACAAGGCATTTGCCGCCAAAGACTACCCTGCGGCTACCAAGCTCTACACCGAAGCTATCGCGGTCGATCCTACGAATCACGTCCTCTTCTCGAATAGATCCGCCTCCAAGGCCGGTCAGAAGGACTACGAAGGAGCTCTCGAGGATGCTGAAAAGGTGAGCATAAGTTGTGAAAGTACCTCGTGGCAAGGGTGACTCCTTTCCCACAGACTATCGAGCTTTCGCCATCTTTCTCCAAGGGCTACTCGCGAAAGGGAGCCGCTCTCCATGGACTTCGACAGTACCCCGAGGCCGTCATGGCCTACGAGACCGGACTCCAGGCCGACCCCGATTCGGCCCTTCTGAAGAAGGGTCTCGCGGAGGTGTCGAAAGCGATGCAGACTGAACCCGACGCCATGCCGGACATGGGCATGGGCCAGATGTTCGCCGACCCAGGACTGTTTAGAAAGCTCGAGAGTCATCCAAAGACAAGAGATCTGATGAAGGATCCCGGGTTCGCTCAAAAGATCAGAGCGCTGCAGGCCGGACAAGGAAAGGCCGACATGGGCGAGATGTTCCGAGACCCGAGAATGATGAGTGTGCTGGGAGTGATGATGGGCATTGATATGGTACGTGTCTCCCTCGCTTTTTCTCTACCTCTTTCTTGATCTCCCTTTCTCTTGCTCTCCCCTCCCTCTTGCTCTCCTTGCCTCCTCTTCTCTCCTCTCTCTCTCACTCTCCTTCCCTAGTGCTCTCCCTCTGTTTTACTTTCCCCCAAGTCGACTACTTACACAAATCTTCGCAGGAGGCAATGGAACGACCTCAAGGATCGAACGAGATGCCGCCTAGCTTTAAACAGGAACCCTCCGAGGACATTGAAATGCCCTCGTCTTCCAGCTCTTCGAGACCCGCTCCCACCCCGTCCAAATCCGCTCCCGCTCCTGCACCAGCCAAAGAGGAGCCTGTCGAAGAATCGATGGAAGTCGACGACCCGTCAATCGAAGCGAAGAAGCAAGCGGGCGAGCTCAAGGTACAAGGAAACGCTGCCTACAAAGCCAAGCGATTTGATGAAGCCATCGAGCTGTACACGAAAGCCTGGGAGGTCTCTCCTACGGACGCAACATATTTGACCAACCTCTCTGGTGAGCTTGTTTAAGGTGTTTGGCTTGTAGTCTGACCCGCTCGCTCTAGCTGTCTACTTCGAGAAGGGAGAGTACGAGAAGTGTATCGAGACCTGTGAGAAGGCTGTCGAGGAGGGTCGATCTCTTCGAACGGACTACAAGACTATTGCTAAGTCAGTGAAACTTCACCTTGATCGTTTCATTGAGGCTGAAGGCCAATCTCAGAGCTTTCGGCCGAATTGGATCAGCTTATTCTAAGCTGAATGACCTGACCAACGCGATCAAGTTTTATGGAAAGTCGTTGACCGAGCACCGAACGCCCGAAATCCTTACCAAACTTCGAGAGGCGGAGAAGACCAAACTCGAGGGAGACAAACAAGCTTACATCGATCCCGAAAAAGCCGAGGCCGCGCGAGAGGAGGGGAACGTTGCGTTCAAGGTTTGTCGTCTTCCTTTGGTGTCGACTAGAAACCTGACAATCAGCAGGGTGGAAACTTCGCGGACGCCGTCAAGTCCTACACCGAGGCCATCAAGCGATTGCCGTTAGTCATTCAATCGATACATACACGATGACCAAGCTGATGCTTTCTATTCCAGCTCCGATCCCAAAGCATACAACAACCGAGCAGCGGCCTATACCAAGCTCGTGGCCTTCCCCGAAGCCCTGAAAGACGCCGAACAAGCCATCAAACTGGACCCGTCATTCATCAAGGCGTACATCCGAAAAGCTTTGGTCCAGATGGGCATGCGAGAGTACACCATGGCGTTGGAAACCTGTCAGAAGGCCACTGAGATGGATGTTGAGAAAAAGGTTAGCTTTGGCGCCGACGATCCGGTGGATCACGAGCTGACACAGCTATACAGCACACCCGAGAGCTGGAAACCAATATGGCCAAGATCATGGCGGAACTACAGTCGCAGCGAAGCGGCGAGACGGACGAACAGACATACGAGCGAGCGATGAGAGACCCAGAGGTCCAGTCTATCATGAGTACGTCTAGCTCTTGTTGCCGGTAGGCTCAATAAGAGCAACGCTGATTCGTCACTGTTTGCCAGGTGACCCCTTGATGAGACAGATTCTGCAGGACTCTCAGCAGGACCCACGAGCGTTGATGGATCACATGAAGAACCCCATGGTACGATTCGCGTTTTCAACGGATGAGGGTGAGGCGCTGATCAGACGACGCCATAGATTTCGGCCAAGATCCAGAAATTGATCAATGCTGGTATCATCAAGACTCGATAGGTGACGAATGCGACAGAAGCCTGGTGAAATGAATCGAGTGAATCTCTGCATGGATACTGTGTTGGATGCATATGCTAGTGTTTATGCGCTCTGTGAATGTGGTTGTGCGCTCATCAGTCTCGTGAGGATTGCAACTGGTTCTCTCCTTATTCTCGTTTGTGTTTTTGCTTGCCTCTTGAATAGAAGGTCGCTGAATCATCATAAAAAACTGCATGTTCTTCTGACAGATGGCCTTTCTCTGCTCTTCGCCCCGGTCTCGTCTTCCCACTCTCTATAGTTTCTATAATGCCTATTCTGGACCATCGATGATGCATTTGATAACAGGCTGCAGTCTCCTCAGTTTCCCATGCGCCGACTGTGTTGATTGACTGACCTTGCCATCCTCCCCTTTACCCTTCTGGGTGGTCTGGAAGGCCGCCAACGCGTCGGTAAATTTGTATCGATGGGTGATGAGCGGTTTCAGATCGATCAGGCCGCGCGAGACGAGCGAGATGGCGAGCGGGTAGTCCCCCGGACCGTACCGGAACGAGCCGAGGAACTTGAGTTCCTTTGTCAGGATCGCGAATACCGGCAAAGTCTGCGAGGGGGGTCCCATGCCGACTTGGACGAAGGTGCCGCTGTTGAATATCAGTGGGAGGGACTCGAGAGAAGAAGGGGGAAGAAGCGACTTGCCCTGGTCGGAGGACGTGGAGCCCAGTGGCGATGCATACGCCGGCACCAGAGGCGTCGATGACGAGATCGATCGAGCCGGGACCGAAGGTGGGGACGGAGAGGGAGTGTTGTAGTTCGGTCGCGAGTCGGAGGGTGTAGTCGTCGGTCGATTCGCCTTCTTTCTTGGGAGACTGGAAGGCGAGGGATCAGCATAGCGATGACGGAGTAAAAGGGGTGTATGGAGCGAAGATTAGGTCGACATGGTGGGAAGGACGGGGTGAAGGATGGAAGCGATGACGGGTCTTGGGCGGGGCAAGAGAAAGAGGAAACGGGAGATCAGGGGAGGAGAGAAGGACAAGGAGGAACGACTGGCAAGTACCGGCATGGACTCACGGGGAGGAAACTATCCGTCGCAGCGTAGCCCGTCGCAAACTTCAGTCTCTCTTCGTTGATGTCTGTCCACCCAGATGAGCTTACTTTCGTTCGCCAACAGCAATGAGAACAGGTCACTCACCGACCGCGTAGATCTTGTTCCCGCCCAGGGCCTTTGCGACGGCCATGGCGAGCAGCCCCACCGGTCCAGCACCAAAGACGACCACGTTCCAGTCGGTCCGCATGCCTCCGACCGCGGCGACGGAATGGACAGCCACCGACAGCGGCTCCATCATCGCGCCGTCTTCCAGATCGACATTGTCGGGCAGAATGTGGAGCGAGTCGGCCGGGAGGACATAGTATCGACACAGGGTACCGTAGGTGTAGGGCGGCGTGGCCGCGAACGTCATGTGGGGACACAGATTGTACTCTCCCTTTTTGCAGTACACGCAGGTGTGGCAGACCGTCGCGGGCTCGAGGGCGACCTTGGTCCCGACCGACAAGCCGAACGTGGGCGAGACACTGGGTCCGAGCTTGACGACGATACCGGACGACTCGTGTCCCAAGCACATGGGCTGCTCGAGGACGAACGAGCCGATCCGCCCGTGATTGAGGTAGTGGACATCGGAACCGCAGATCCCCGTCTTCGCAATCTGAATGAGCACCTGGTCGTCGCCTATCGTCGGCACGGGTCGCTCGTCAAACGACGTCTTGTGGATGCCGTGCAGCACAAAAGACGGATTGTCGGATTTGATCTGGATGGTCATGCTGTCGTTCGTGGATGGTGGATGGGACTGTCAACAAGAGAACCGAGTGTGAGGTGTATATAATCGTTTCGAAAAAGAAGCGGCGTTTCCTCGGCTATGTACAGCCTATCGTCATCCGGACCGATATCATCCGGAAACCGAGCGAAGAACCGCCGGATTGGCACCGAGCACAAATACAACCATGCATCTACATCGCTGCTTTGGCAAGGGCAGTGAGCATAGAGAGCGATCATCGAGACAAGATTTCGCGGACCTCATCCATTTGGACGCGCAACAAGCCAAGCTGCTCGAGCTTGGTGGGAACCCTACAAGCGGTCGAGGTCTTTGCGCGGGAGCGAATTTGCTCCCGCTTCCCGCGCGTGGTGGAGATTGTAACTGGAAATGATAGCTCTGTTCAATTCATCCATAGTAACGAGTCTCGCTGTAGTGCACGGAGACCGCACGAGGAATCTAAGCACTTCACACTTCCTCTCGCTCTCATTGCCATGTCGACATCAAAATGGCGGCTTTCTCCGTCGTTGTCATCTCGGTCATCATCCACACCCATCCCCTTCGCCAACCCAACCGAGCTACCTTCGTCTGCCGCATCTCCTATTCCGCCTTCCGACTCGTTCGTACCGGCTCTCAATAACGAAGCTCTGGGATCGCTGGCTTCTTCACACCCTGCCGACCCGTCTCCTGCACCGACGATACACCATCATGCTCGCGGACCATCGTTTGCCAAGCCGGGCAGCATCCTTCCTGGTTCAAGCGACGGCGGTGGAGATGGAGACGAGTGCTTCCTGTGGGAAAATATTCCCATGAACAAGAACAGTAGGTCGGTCATCACCAGACTATAGCAGAACCGCGGTTGATTGTTGACCAGATTTCCGCTATCTTCCATGCGCTCTCTCCCCCTCCTCGTCGCCCTCCTCCAAGGCCATCTCGTATCGTACGATCCCGCCACCTCCACCCACTCCTTCCGTGCATATCTCATGGACGGACCGTCAAAACTTCCTCCGCATCTCACCAAACGCCCTCAGCGTATCCACGGACCGCGGCTTTCGTTCCGCGCGAGCAAATATGTCTGTCCGTACGGGGAGCTGGTACTATGAAGTCCTGGTCGAGCGGGGGAACGGGTCTGTTGGTGGCGGCGTCGGGTCTGGCGAGCTTGGAAACCCTCACGTGAGGGTCGGCTGGGGACGACGGGAATCGAATCTGGACGCGCCGGTCGGCTTGGACGGCTACTCGTACGGCATACGAGATGTCAATGGCGAAAAGGTCCACTGCTCGCGACCGGTTCCGTATGGCCATCAGGGAATCGGCAAGGGTGATATAGTCGGGTGTCTGATCAAGCTACCCCCTCGACAGCTGGACCAGCGCGACATTAAGCGACGCAGGGTCGCGTTCAAATATCAGAACGGAATGTATTTCGAAATGACAGACTACAAACCGCAGAAGGAGATGAACGATCTGGTGAACAGGGAGGGGAAGGGAAACAAGGCGGATGGCAACCATGTGAACGGGGAAGAGAAGGCGGAGAGGACCGCAGAGGTCAAGACGAAAAACACGTCCAAGGGGAAGATACAGAAGAAGTCAAAACTAGAGCTCGAGGTGGAGAAATACGAGTCCGGCCAGAGAGAGTTGCCGAGGCTGGCTGGATCCAGCATCTCGTTCTTTATTAATGGTCGACCGCTCGGCGAGGCGTTTTCGAATCTGTACGATTTCCTCCCACTTCCTACCTCGTCATCTGCTTCGTCGCATGAAAAGGGCCGGAAGGAGAAACCGGTCGAGGTTTACGACGACGGCACACTGGGATACTACCCCATGGTCTCGTGCTTCGGACGAGGGAAAATAAAATGCAACTTCGGCCCGGATTTCGCTTTTCCACCGCTAGGCGAAGACGTTCGAGGGATGAACGAGAGGTACGACGAGTTCAAGGAGGAGGAGAAGATGTTGGACGAGCGGGACGAGGCGGACGAGGCCCAGATCGCCATGGGCGTCTTGTTAGAAAGCATACAAAGCGGTAAGCAGAGCTTGCTTGGGGACGAAAAGGTTATCAAGAAGAAACGAACGGCAACGAAGAAGAAGAAGGTGGTGATGATGGATTCGGAGGTCGGAGTTCATGCTGGGAGTCTGGCGAACGAGATCAAAATGGAGGACGAGAAAGGATTAGGGTCGAGCAGGAATCCGTCGCCAGTGGAGAGGGCAGGATCGGTGGTCCGGTTCGCGAATGAGGTTGATGTGAAACCAAGGCTCACAGAAGATGGAGAGAGAAACACGGCAGGCGAGGAGCGTAGTACCCCACAGGTGGAAGAGGTGGCGGAAGAGGAAGATCAAGCGGCGTTGGTCGAAGAAAGTTCGCAAGTGGAGGAGGACGCGACATTAAGAGAGGTCACAGATGGGAAGAAAAGTGGCGTATCGGAGGGTATACTGTGGCTGAAGGGCAGCTCTCCAGTAGCGGAGACTGCAGGACAAACGGAAGAGGCTATGGTGGTGGATGAATGAATGATATTTCATGCCGAGGTCGCGTGTTCCGTATAGTAATCTGCAACAAGCGGTCGAGGTCGATGAAGTGACGAGTACTCTACGCGGAAATTGTGACAGTCCCGCCGAAGGAGTGAGAACTGTAAATAAAGGCCAAAGTTTTGATATTCATCGGCCCCGTAGCATAACCGTTAACACCCGATTCAAATCATTGATATCGCCGAGTTCCTTTGGGATCTCAGCGCAAACCGTGCTTTCGAGTACCGGGGTCATCTCCTTTTTGTTTTCTCCCGCTGACTTGTCGTTGATCCCGTTAAACGCAGGACCAGCCTCGCTTTCCTTCCTTTCCGCGCTCCTTCTCCCTCCCTCGCCACCGAATCATTTTGCTTCCGCAAGTCACGTGTCTCTCTGACCGGTTCAAAAAGTTGGTCGTGTACAAGCATCATTTCCACGAATCCCTCTCTACCCCATCGCAGCATGGACCAACCGCACAAGGTCCACCACAAGCCTTCGGCAGGCAACAAAGCCGACAAGAAAGATGCGGCCAAAGGCGTAGATCGAACGGGAGGCAAGGGGTACAATCCGAAGGTAAGACGAAGTTTTGCTTTGAATCTTCGACGACGGTCATTGACGGGTCTCGACAGGCCTTTACGTCTGCTTCGTTCAGATCAGGTAATTTAGCGGCTAGGAGAACGGCGGAAAAGGACCAGAAGAGGCTGCATGTTCCGCTCGTCAACCGGACGCCAGATGAGAGAAAGGTCACCATGGAGAAGGGGCAGGGGATGGAGGAGGGAAGGGTGCCGCCACCGCCTATCGTGGTGGGGATCGTAGGACCTCCTGGTGTGAGTATCTATGCCTCCTTGGGGAACTGTGCTCATGGTGATCCACAGGTCGGAAAATCAACGCTTCTCCGTTCACTCGTGAAGCGATACACCAAACACTCTCTTAGTCAACCGCTTGGTCCGATCACGGTCGTCCAGGGAAAGACGAGGAGGATTACGTTTGTGGAATGTGGGAACGATCTGAACAGCATGATTGATCTGGGGAAGGTGGTGGATCTGGTGCTGTTGATGATCGATGGGTCATTCGGGTTCGAGATGGTCAGTCGGTAGTGTCCCTCGTTGATCAATAAATTGATGTCTCTCTCCCAGGAAACCTTTGAATTCCTCAACATTCTCCAAGCTCACGGATTCCCGAAAGTCATAGGCCTCTTGACCCACGTCGACTTAATCAGGAAACCCGCGCTCCTTACCGCAACGAAGAAGCGACTGAAGCATCGATTCTGGACCGAGATCTATCAAGGAGCGAAACTGTTCTCCCTTTCTGGTGTTCTGAATGGTCGATATCCCGACACCGAAATCAATCTCCTCTCTCGGTTTATCAGCACGATGAAGTTCCGACCGCTGGTATTTCGTAATCAACACCCTTACCTCCTCGCCGACCGTCTGCAGGACATGACACCGAGAGAAAGGATCAGGGAGAACCCAAAGATGGACAGGACAATCACGCTGTACGGGTATCTCCGAGGTCCGAATCTCCCGGCAAGGAACGCCAAGATTCACATTCCCGGCGCCGGGGACCTGGAAGTCCGCCAGGTGGAACGATTGGCAGATCCTTGTCCGTTGCCAACGCTGGAAAGCGAGAAAAGGAGAAAGATGGGCGAAAAGGCGAAACTGATCCACGCCCCGATGAGTGATGTCGGTGGGATCATGTACGACAAGGATGCGGTCTACATCAATGTGCCGGGTTCCTTCTCCCGCGGCGGGGATGGTCAGTGAATTCGATTTCTAATGGGAAGCTGAGCTGATTCACGCGAGACAGAACCGCAAGGTGAAGGAGAACGGATGGTGATGGATCTCCAGGATGCCACCAGAACCTTCGAAGACGGTATCGAATCGTCTCAAATCAAGCTGTTTGGGACCTCGTCCGCCCCCCTAGAAGTAACCAAAGAGAGAGTAAGAAGGCGAGCGGAACCTAGAACCGGTGGACCCATCCTCGGTGGGGTAGACGAGGAAGATGAGGATGATGAAGAGGGACTCATGGACGAGGACGACTTCGACAACGACAGTGAGACTGAACACGGCGGTGCGGTTCTCGGTGTGGATCATGCATCGGACAGCGACGATGTCGCATATGCCGATTCGGACGACGGAGACTTCGATCTCTCGCTCGCTACAGGGTTCAAGCAAGATGGACGACAGCTCGATCTGGACGACGAGGAAGACGAGGATGAGGACAGGGAAGAGGAAGTCCCTAAATGGAAGCAAGATCTCTCCAAACGCGCTGCTACCAACTTTGCCGATCGAATGGGTCGAAAACGAGACCTAATGGGCATGATCTACGGCAACGTCCTGTCGCCCGAAGAGATCGCTGCCGGTAAGAACCGCCCGTCATCCGCCGATGCCGAGAGCTCTCGGATGGGTCAAGGAGATGGATTCTTCCGAGTCAACAGGGACGAAGGAGGTGGCGATGAAGGCGATCAACTGAAGACCATGGTCAATGGCGAAGAGCTGAAGGCAAAGTGGGACAACGAAGCGATGCTGGACAGCCTGAAAGAAATGTTCATCTCTGGACCTGTTGGAGAGGATGAAAATGGGGAAGCGTACGAAGATGAAGCTGGAGACGACTTCGAGGACCTGGACGCAGCAGAAAAGGGCGACGGAGGCGGAGACGAAGTCCCCTATGTCGGAGTAAAGCCGGTGGACTATGAAGCTGCTCGGGCGACGGCTCTGACAGCAAAGAAGGAGGCCTTGAAGTTGAAATTCGACGAACAGTATGATGATCCCGATGACGAGGAAAAGATGGATTTCTACGATGCTCAGAAGGCCGAATTTGCTCGACAAAAGCAGATGAATGAAGCGGAGTTCGAAGGTCTGGATAATGAAGCGCGAGCGCAGATTGAAGGATACCGCGCGGGTTCCTACGTCCGACTAGAGATCGCCGACGTTCCTTGCGAGATGGTGGAAAACTTTGACCCGTCATTCCCCATTATCGTAGGAGGGCTTTTGGCTGCAGAAGAGCGCTTCGGATACCTCACCGTCAGGATCAAGCGACATCGATGGCATGCTCGAACGCTCAAAACCAACAACCCGTTGATCTTCTCGCTTGGATGGAGACGGTTCCAGTCGCTGCCCATCTACTCGCTGGACGACCACTCGATCCGAAATCGAATGTTGAAATACACGCCCGAACATATGCACTGCTTCGCAACCTTTTACGGACCCGTCTCGGCGCCTAATACCGGTTTCTGCGCGTTCAACACCTTGTCGGCGGAGAACCCTGCGTTCAGAGTTTCGGCAACTGGAGTTGTATTGGATGTCGATCGATCGACGAAGATTGTCAAGAAGTTGAAATTGACCGGTGTACCGTACAAGATCTTCAAAAACACTGCGTTTATCAAGGACATGTTCAACTCGGCGTTGGAGGTGGCCAAGTTCGAAGGCGCGAATATCCGAACCGTCTCCGGGATCAGGGGTCAGGTGAAGAAGGCGCTGAGTAAACCGGATGGAGCCTTCCGAGCTACATTCGAGGACAAGATCCTAATGTCTGGTGAGTCGCTTGCAGCGCGTCGAGTCTGTAGAGACTGATGAGCGAAACAGATATCGTGTTCCTCAGAGCATGGTACTCGATCGAACCTCGAAAGCTGTACAACCCTGTCACATCTCTGCTGCTCTCCGACAAGACGGGTTGGAAAGGCATGAGATTGACCGGCGAGATTCGTCGAGATGAGGGAATGAAGACGCCTTCCGACGTCAACTCTGCCTACAGAGTATGTCGTCACCTTATCTCTACCGGTTCCATCTGCTGATCTTACCGCTAGCCAATTGTACGATCCACACGACGCTTCAACACCCTCAAAGTCCCCCGAAAGCTCCAAGCTGCACTTCCGTATGCTTCCAAGACGAAGGCGCTCGCTCCTCAGAAGAACCAGACATATCTGCAGAAAAGGGCCGTTGTCATGGCACCCGAGGAGAGGAAGGCTGTTGCGCTGCTTCAGCAGATCCAGGCTCTGCGTAAAGATAAGGTCGCGAGGCGAAAGGAGAAGCAAGGCGAGAGAAAGGCCGAGCATAGGAAGGAGGTCGGCAAGATCGATGAGAGAAAGATGGAGAAGCGGATGGAGGAGAGGAAGGAGCGGATCAGGGTGGGCGCGATCAAGCAGAAGCGAGAGGCGGAGAGTCAGGGTGGGCGGGGGAAGAGGAGCAGGAAGGAATGAGCGGTCGACATGCACCGATGTACAGCCATCTCAATACATACTCGCCGGAATACACACCTTATCAATATCTACTTTCCGGCCCTCGCCCGGGCAGCCTTGCCGACCGGTTTCTTCTTCGGATGCTTCTTCATTTTTTCCACACACATCGGACACAGCCAATTCCCCTCGGGCGCATGATCCAGTTTCAAGCAACCGATATGATACTACCCATCATCTCCATCAGTCCATTCATTCATCACAAAAAGACGGCACAACTCACCCATTCGATCTCGCAATCGTCGTTATCGCACCCAATCATCTCTCCGAAACTGACTTGCTTGCAGGTACAGTACACCTGGGTATCAACCTCTGTGTCCTGGAACGAGGACTCGTGCTCGACCACATCTGGATCCGCCTTCTTTGTCGTCCGCTTCGCGGCCGGTGGCCGGTCCTCTCTATCCTCTTCCTCGCTCTCTTCGTCGTCGTCCTCATCTTGACGACTTCGTTTGCCCAGTCCACGGATCCGGGCCGCTCGTGCCTTCTCGGGTCCACCAATGACTGGCGTTGCATGCTGACTGCGCCCAACAGCGGAACCCTCGCGCGAACCAACGTCGAGGCCGAGCGTATCTCTGCCGGGGACCGAGTCGGTCGAGCCCGCGACCTGCATCCCGAAACCGGGCTTTCCGCGGCGGTCGTCGACTACAGACTCATCGTCTGATTCTTCTTCCCGTTGCGTCAGTCGGGCTTTCGCAGCTGCGGCAGCCGCGATCTGGCGCGCAGTTCGAGCTTGGGGTTCTGGCTTGGTTCCCAACGATGTGGACGCAAGCGAGTCCGTCGGTGAGACTGCACGATTGACACTGTAGAGTCGAAGGTAGATGTCAACTGCCTCTCATCTGATTTCAAAATGAGACCCACGTCTTCTTCCTCTTCACCGCTGGCTTCTTCTTTTCGTCCCTTCCGCTGACGCTGGCCGCATCGTCGTCGTCCCGGCTGCCACCTCCCATGCCCAGTTGCTGAACTCTCGACTTCTTTTTCTTGGTAGGGGTGTCCCCCTTGTCCCCTGATAGTCCCAGCGTGTTGTTGACTCCAGATCCCGATGCATAAGCTCGACCCCCGAAAGGGGAGTTTGCTGCACGTGAGATGACCCCGCGTCGAGAGTTGGATTGCGGTGGGAGGTACGACATGGTGAGGCTCTGGGTGTAAGGCGATGGTGGGCCTGACATGAGTAGAGTGGATGCCGCCAGGAGGTTGGAGATGTGTTTCTGGTGGGCCATGATCTGACATACAGCTCAGCTTCGATGATAGGGGAACAATCGGTATACTCACCCCATCACAAGCTCCACCAGCAACACGGATCTTGTCATCCCCTCCGAGCTTGTACCGAGCTGCCTCTTCGGCAATCTCTTGAAGAAGCTGAAAACGCTGCTCGGGACCGATGGAAGTGTCTTGTATCCACGCAATAAGCGTCGTGAGCTTCTTCTCGAGGTTCAGTAGCGTCGCTGGAAGGGTGAATGTCAGGGGAGGTACTGGATGGACAGGACCCGCATCACCGGTCCTCGAATAAGCCTACCACGCACCATAAAGAACAGCACCGAGCTCATTGAGATCGCTATGCACCCGCGTGAGCTCTGGGGGTATCTGATCCAGAGTATCCACGATATCTTGGATGATCAAGAAATCATTGTTGTCGGCACTCGAAGGAGGAGGTGGAGGGGAGATGGACACTTGTCGAGCAGTCGAGCCTTTTGGCGGCATCTCTGGATCCTGGTGTAGCTCCTAGATAGTAGTACCTTGTCGAAAGTGTATTCGAGACCGAGTCGAATGCTGGATGCAAGAATGGACGACTTCCATACGGTGTCACTGGAACCTGGGCTTCATTAGTCGCGAGAGAATCAATGACGTGGACAAACCTCGTCGCCAAGCCATGCTCCTTGGATTCACACTCTGTCACGACAGCTGGCTATGTACATCTCTCTTGGTATGTAGGGGGAGGAGCGCCACGCGAAAGATTTGTGGGAGGGGTCTTGCCGTCTTTGCATATACACACAACAAGCAATAAATATAATGGGATCGCAACATGCCACCGAGCCTTTCGCCTTTCACCGCTCAGTCCTTCTTCGTTCTGGATTCGGCCCTATCAAGACTTTCCCATTGCACTTCCAAGGGCGGTAAAGGCAGGTCCTGCATGCCCGATGAGCCAAAGTCGGAGCCAGCAAGGAGAGACTGACCATCATGACGGTTATTGCGCCGTTACTCATGATATGCTGAGCTTGATCGTCCGCTTCTTCCTGTAATGTACTGCGCTCGACATCGGTTGATAGGATGGATTTGCGTCTGTCGCGAACGTGATCCCAGAACAGATCCCATTCCGGTGTTGCTGCGGGCCGTTTGATGCGGACAGGAGGGATGTCGGCAGGGTATTCAGCCTGAAGCTTGGAAATGATGATGGGATCGGACCGTAAGCTGTCGACTAATTTCGCGATTCGAAAAGGAAGGGCAGTAAGGTGCTCGGTGGGAGGAATGACGATGAGCCCTGTTCTGCTGAGGGCTGTCCAGATATCGATATCGCTGTCGGGTATTGTGGAAGGAATCAAGCCTTCCCGTTCGCACGTGTCCAGATACACAAGAAGACTATCTAACTCAACTGACTTGTGAGCAAGACATCCATTGACGACGACCTACCGTATATGTTGTCAAACTAGGCATCGAATCAGTCATCTTGGCCGCCTTCGCCCGATGGAGAGACTTGCGAGGTTTTGTTGAGCATACAGCTCGGCAATGTCCTCCGAGACACTGTCCCATTGGCTAACGTTGTCCTTCCAGTGATGGTTCAAGACCATGCTGTAATCGACACAGCGTCCCCATCTGTTCACAGCTTCCCGCCAAGCTTCACATAGTTCTATCCGAGATATCTGGACTGCACATCAGCCTCCCAACTGAGGGCCCATGTCCACGCACCCGTTGTATGATATCTTGACCTTCCTCTTTCCAGCAGAATTCGACAAAGAAGACACGATTGGGAGACTTGGTGAAAGGCAGTGAAATGGACGACGATTGTCTTTTAGGCTGAAGGTAACTACACCCAGTTGTTCCGCTGGTTTTCACCGTCAAGTCGAAACCGCCTGCATCTTTTGCGTAAAACGTCGATCCGCCATGGCCCATGTTGAATGTGAATTCGAGGCGGTTGGAAGCGATCACGCCTTTACGCTTGTGTGAACAAGTGTAGAATATAGACAGTAGTAGTAGTAAGCATACACAACTTTCATATTGCATCACCTGCAGCTCGGTGGCGGGATTGTTTGGGAGCGTGCCACATCTCACGACTCCGAGCGGTTCCATGAGATTGCAGTACCGTCTGTGCCCCGCGGTAGACAATCGTACGCAGCACAGATTGGCATGAATATAGCAGTGAGGTGAGCAGTGCTGGTCAAAGGACATGAGGGTAAGTTCCAGCTACTTTCCAAGATTACCAGAAGTCAAATATAATGCCCTCGTTATAGATTAGAGCTTCCGCTCGACATTCAAACACGCTATGGATAAGATCGGGCTTTGGCATCTCTCTTGGTCCAAGACCATGATATCGAAGCCTCTATCATCCGGAAGTAGCATGGACTAGTATGCTCCTACGTGCGGTCGACCCATTGTCTGCCGGGAGGCAGCAGGTTTAAAGTCTGTTCATCCCGCCTTGGTGCGATAGACAGTGGAGCTGGACAGTTGCTCAGAACCGCATCAGCTGCTGTCTCTACGTTCCAAAGTACGATAGTACATGTAACATTGTTCTAGAGAAATATCTCTTGTTCCCTTGCGTCCAAACATTGCTGACTATCAATGCTGTTCGTGAAGGGATAGTGCTCCAGGAAAAGTTGCCGAAGCTATACTCTTCCTAGTCAGGTCTAAAAGCTTAAGGGATGTGAGCTCTTTCTGAAACTCGTAGATCCAACCCTTCGGCCCTGATTGTCTTGATCGTCTGTGCAATTTGTTCAGTTATGGACCGCCATCGATCGATCGCTTATTCCACCACCTGCATTGAGGGCGAAACAGCGGTTCCCAACGACTCGCGATAACCTTTAG
This sequence comes from Tremellales sp. Uapishka_1, assembly GCA_035521475.1. NCBI lineage: Eukaryota > Fungi > Basidiomycota > Tremellomycetes > Tremellales > Tremellales sp. Uapishka_1. The sequence continues at coordinate 6,633 of JASZXS010000214.1, read as the reverse complement.
CGCTCACAAGGTCGTGTCGACCTCGTTCCATCAGACATCCATCTTTCCGCTGGTTTCCAGCTACTCTCCTCACATCGCGCGGAGTAGGCGGAGAAGCCAACACATCCTGGCCAATGCTGTTTTGAGCTAGCACGGTCCTCTTGTTGCGCTCGAGGCTCGCGACGTCGCGCCCAAGCTGAGAGTCACCGTTGGTAACTCACGTGAGGGATGGATCGTCAGTATCCTTTCATCTATAACCCCTTTGCTTCGCACCGATCACTTGCAGGATCGTCCCTCACACCGCGTGACCGTGTGACCGGTGGGGAAAAGACATATATAGCGGAATACATACCTCTTCCCCCTCCCCCCCCCCTTCCTCCATCATTCGGATCAACAGAGATGTTTCGCTCCACTACCACCTCGGTGGGAGCTGCCCCTGCCATCGCCTTCCACCACTTTAGTCCCCTCGAAAGACATGAGATCATTGCTTCAGGTCTCGAGCTCGCCGTGTACTCGGGAACCGCGGACGTGAGTCGGGAGACCCGTGTGTCGGAGTTGCGAGCTGAACCACTACAGGACCTCGAATCCGCTTGTGAGAGATACTATCAGACCCGACGATTCGTTTCACATGAGAATCGAACCTGTCACCGTCAGTACTTTCCTCCCTGACACTCCCGTGCTAGGCTCATGGTATCATCAGTCGTCTGCCTGTTGTTGCTGGCTGTCTGGCTTCTCGAGATATTCGGATACTTCCTCTGCAACTGCGATGACATCAAGGCCTACGGAAACCACTTCAAGTGGTAAGTGTTTTGGAACCCTTCACAAAGTTAAACCCACCTTTGACGCTCATTAGGGGTATCCTTCCGCAGTCACTCGCGTGTCTCCTTTTTGGCCTCATCATCACATTCTATGACGTCGAATCGCGAGAGCAGACCTGGAAAAAAGCAGTACTTAGAGGTCTCGACAGGTGGCTCATTCTTGTTCCAATCTCCATGTTTTGGGGGTTGAAGTAAGAATGCACCGGCTTCAGCATATACATGTCGCCGGTTGCCATATGCATTATAAGGTTATACGACATTACGATCCAAGAAACTCAAGACGTCCCTCTTTGTCGGGCTCTCGACTACAGCCGACCCCTTGTGATGTTCCCTCGCGCTCGCCGAGAACTCCATCAGATCCTTGCTATTCTCATCCCCGCCCGCTTTCTTTCTCGGTCCACTTCCGCCCATCTTTGGTTTGAAGCTGATGCCGATCGTGACCTCGTCGTCAGTATCCGAGTCTTCAGAGAAAGGAGGGATGGTCGACGCATTGGTCGACGTGGTCGAAGTGCACCGTTCTCGCACAGAGAGCTGCAGAGGCTTGACCTCGAGGTCCATGGGTAGTGAGGAGCATTCGATGAGTCCTTCCTCTGAGATCAGTGCGCGAGGCGTAGGCGGCAGAGGTACTTCCTCGGGTCGTACAGGTGTTGAGGGCAGGGGTATATGCTCCGGCTGAAGGGTGGTGGTGGGGAATTTTCTGCTGCTCTTCGTTGGGACCAACGTATCGAGATTCACTATTTCTCGCCTAACCGGGCTTTCTGGCAGCGGTATGGTTTCCGGTTTGATCTTAGCCACCACGCTCGCAGCATTCGCAGCGACCGCTTTCCCTCTTGTCGGTACAAATTTCGGTAAAGCGGGCTTTCTCTTGATTCTCTCGGGTCGAGGGGCCACCAGGACGACAGGAGCAACGATCTTTGCTGATCTTTGGGACGACACGAAAGGTTTGGGCACCGGTTGTACTGTTTGAGCCGCTGTCAAGGTCGCTGATCGGGGCGCACTGCTCGAGGACGTGGAGGAAGCCAAAGACACGGGAGACTTCGATGGCGGTGGTTTCGAAGATGTGGAGGAGGTCAAAGAAGCGGGAGGTTTCGATGGCGGTGCCTTGGAGGGCGGAGGTTTCGAGGAGACGGTTGGTTTTGATGCCATCGAAGCCTTCAGGGGAAGATTGGGTGGTAACGCCGGTTTCCGAATCATTGGGGGCTGCGCAGGGCCCTTTGATATAGGCGGAAGGGGTGGTTTGGGAGGACGGGACCCGATGATGGATGCTTTGGCGGTCGAAGACGATGGCTTGAAGGGTTTCCGATTGGCCGCCGAGGTGGTGGACGAGCCAGAAGCGGATCGCTTGCTGGGCGCCAAGTCTTCTCGGCGCGGCCGCGTCTGATGTGCGGGCTTGGTTGGTTCCACCTTTCGCGTAGGCAGGTCGTCGACGACTACATCAGACGTCTCGTTTGTTTCTGCTTCGCTGGAGGGAGCAGCTTCGAGCGCTACCGGGGGCGACATGACGGCTTCGATCAAAGCCTCACCTTCGGAGGTTGGTTTGATCGAGGTGACATGGCCTTCGATTTGGGTAAGGGCTCTCACTGGAACATCTTGGCGGACAGTTTGTAAGATTTCGTCTGCCATTGCAGGAGTGATCTTGCCAACGAGATGGGCCGACGGAGCGGTTGCTTCATGTACAGCGGTCGAGATGTGCGACTCGGATATGATTTGTAGGTAACTTGGGGAGGAGGATGTGGCCCGTATCGGATACTCTGTATGAGCTTTTGTCCCATCGACGCGGCCTGGTGGAGCCGTTGTCATAGCAGTCGAAGTATCCGATTCGGTGGTTGATACGATCTTTATGCTTGTTGGCGATGAGGGACCGGTTTCTGGCAAGGCCACCAGACTCGGCAGACCCGGTGCGACGAGAACGGTTGCCTCTCCTAGCAAGGGCACTTTCATTACTTCGTCGATTTCCTTCACCGTATTCTCCTCTCTGCCCATCGGAATATCGGCGTCGTCAAGCAGATCCATTGGTGAGTTTTCGTCGTCTTGCCCAATGGTCCCGGTCTTCACCAGCAGGTCCGCCAGGTCGTCCTTGACTTGAATCGTCTTCTCCTCGTCTGCAGATACATCCTCGTCGCCATCCATGATTCCCGTCAAGTTGTCCTCTCCCAGCTCGACCAGGACTCCCTCTTCGGCCACACTCTTCTCCGCTTTCGCCATGACTGGAAGCAACGGCGAGTCCGCGAAGTCTGCCAGTATCGGTCGACGCGGGGAGTCTTGATTGGCGGCGGATTGCAATCGCTGGATCGTGGGTGTGGACTTGAGTGGACTTAGATTTTCCGTTATCGCGGACTCCAAGAAACCAGGCGTCTGGTGTTTTGTGGATACTACACTCGGTCCCGCGTCTTTGAGAGGCGCGGTGACGACTCGTCTCTGAGCTTGACCGAGGGGGTTTGGTCGCTTGCCTAGATCGGCCGAGAATAGCCTTCCGGGATGTTGAGGTCGGACTGCACCTCGAAGAATATTGTTCTCGTTCGATTGATCATCGGATAAAAGCAAAGGCCTGGCTGGCTGGAAACGTCGAGAAGGCGCGGTATGGTGAACTGGCTCGGAGGATAGGGAAAGTGCGGAAAAGGAGGCAGGCAGGATAGGGCGAGAGGCCTTGGAGAAGGGATCGGTGGCTTTAAAGACATCGTGGGAGGACGGAGCACCGATGGTAGGCAAGATTTGATGCGAGATCGAGCGGCCATGCTGATTGAGCGGGCGGGACGGTCCCGGGTTCGCCATAGACCGCGCGAGAATGGGATGCGATGGTGGGAGATCGTCAATTTCGAAAGGCCGTCTGGATGGTCCAGCTTCGGCAGCCTTTCCGGATGGTATGCGATTCGACAATCGCTGCGCAGGCGCTTGAGAAGAAGACGAAGATGATGTCGCTGATACCGACCGGGGTGGGGCTGCGATCGCAGCAGCAGTAGGTCGCAAAGGGGCAGTTTTCGGTTTCACTGCTCCGCCATTCTGCGCCGATATATCGAGATACCGCTTGATTGTGGGTGTGAGCGGTGCAGTAAACCTGATCGTTGCACTCAGCGGAAGCCCACGCCGATCTCTGGGGAGACTTACTCGTCCACTCTCTCCGGCCATTCCTCACTGTAGGCCGCCCAGACTCGCTTCCCGGTCTTTCTCACTTCAGCATCTTTATCACCACCCATTTTGCGGAGGCAGACTTCAAACTCCTTGATGCCCTTTCCCCAGACACTCCTATCCCACTCGAGCGCCATGCGCTCGATCCCCGCAGCGGATGATCGCCGGCACACATCGTTCTTGTCTTCGAGGCCGACTCGCAAGATTGGGATCAATGACGGTAGGGGACAATGGGTGATGATTGTCGCCAAACACTTTTCCGCTCGTCTCAGGTACACCTTGTTTGGTCGCGCGAGCAGCCGTATCAGAGGTGGTAAGTAGACGAGGATGAGGGGTTGGAAAGCGAGGGAAAGGCGCGGAGCGAGAGTCGTCAGAAGATCCGTTGTCACGCCCGATAGACGCCCTCTATCGGATAACATCTACAGTCAATCGCATCAGTCATCGGCGCATCTGGTCCGGCGTTGTTTCGAGGGGACTCACACAATCCACCAGCCTCGGACCGACACCGTTTCTCCCCACACCCTCCAGATACACCTCTGTATACTTGTATCCTCCTCCTCGGGTTATTCCCGCAAATCGAACGATCGCCCGCTCGAATTTCTCCCATGTGTCCTCCTTCTCAGCAGGCTCTAGTACTGCTGCCAGATTTTCGAGTTCCATCTGTAGCTGATGAGCCGAGGTGCACTGATAGATTGGTCAACGTTGATTGATCAAGAGGTATTCACGGGTTGAGTGAGGATTTTACTCAAACTTACCGGTATCTTGGCGTCGGGATCGACGGGTGGAGGCATAGTGAGCCGATTTCTTGCCTCTGGACGTTTGCGAGGACGAGCGAGTTGGGTAGCTGTCTGCAGTTGGACCTTGAACTGAGGGAGTCAATTCAGAAAACAATCACGTCCGACGTCAACAATGGAATCTTAAGTGGGAGGATCGAATGGAACGGATATCGATAGCGTGCCTGGGTTTACTTCAGTCTGCGTTCTTGATTCATGTTGCTTTGGCAAGGTCTCGAGGCTGGGAGATACATACAGCTACAAGCGATATACGGGTGCCGACGTAGTCCGTGGATCTCACCACGACATGATTGTGCGTACCGACTTCCGTGCAGTATTCGTAAAGAACTGGCTTACCTCACAGACAGGTCGCTGTCCAAGGATGCAGTCATGGCTCTTTGTCCGCCATCTACGACTGCATAGCGGAATACGAGGCGGTCAAAGACTCCAAAGTCCGTCTCCTGCTCCTCTGTGGAGACTTTCAGGCTCTTCGCTCCGAGTTCGACTTTGCTTCGCTGGCCGTTCCCCCGAAATTCCATGCGCTGGGGACATTCCACCAGTATTACTCGGGCGAAAAGACGGCACCACTGTTGACCATCGTCATTGGCGGCAATCACGAGGCGAGCAACTACATGTGGGAGCTGTACCACGGCGGATGGCTGGCGCCGAACATCTATTATCTGGGAGCGGCGGGGAGTGTCTTGGTTGACGGGCTCAGGATTGCTGGCGCGAGTGGGATCTACAAGGACCATGATTATAGGAAAGGTGGGTCGGGAAGGAGGACTATCTTTTTGATGTAGCCAGACTGCTGACTCTACATCTAGGACATTTCGAAAAGGTGCCATATGATAGATCCACTCTGCGGACTGTGTATCACATACGGCAATACGATGTCGCGAAACTCATGCAGGTGCGTCCTGGCTCTCAGTCGAGAGGATGAGTCCTCATCATTGATTATCGCGTAGCTACCACCCGATCACCCAACCATCTTCCTCTCGCACGACTGGCCCATCTCCATGGCACGTCACGGCAACACCCAAGCGCTACTCCAACGCAAGCCCTTCTTCCGCCAAGAAGTTTGTGCTTCTTCCTCACCTTCGATCTTTCCCCTAATGTCGTGCCTTCTCAGGTCCAAACAGACACCCTCGGCTCACCACCTCTCCTCACCCTTCTCAGACATCTCCAGCCCGCCCACTGGTTCGCCGCCCATCTCCACGTGAAATTTGCCGCCATCTTTGACCATCCCGCAACCTCCCCCTCGGAATCCATGACGAGATCAACAGGTGATTCTCTGCCTCCTCCTCCACCTCTGGTCTCGCATGTGGACAATCCCGATGAGATCGAGATCGATGAAGGGGAAGAAGACGGGAATCCAGACGAGATTCTCATCGCCGACGACGATTTTGATGATTCCCCGGAGGAGGCGACGGGGAACCCCGAAGAGATTGTGATTGATGACGAGGAGGACCTGGAGGCCAGAGCGAGGCACGAGGTTGATATTATGGCTGGCGGGGCCCAAGCGGCGAATCCAGAAGAGATTATGATTGACGACGAACAAGAGTTCAACGCTCCTCCCTCGGAGGTGCTTCTATCGGAAGCGGCGATCGTGGACGAAAGTGTCGACGAGGTTGAAGCGATACGGAAGAAAGGAGGAGAGGCGCAGGGAGTCATAGGCGTTTCGGAAGAGGAAGCAACGAAGGTGATCCAGGAAGGCGAGGAAGGCGAAGGGGGACGGCGGACTCGGTTCTTGGCGCTGGACAAGTGTGGTCCAGGAAAAGATTTTATCCAGGTACGTCGTGTCTCCGAGCCCGGTCGCGTCGACTGACCTTTTCTTACCCAGTTCCTCCACATCCCCGCCCCCACCCCGACCGACCCGCTCCAGCCTCCTAGCCTGCAATTCGACCCGCAATGGCTCGCCATCACCCGCGTTCTCCACC
>JASZXS010000213.1:0-27598 GCA_035521475.1 Tremellales sp. Uapishka_1 | reverse complement strand
GACCCGATGAGCGTGTCCAAGCTGCTCACCTCGACGCCAGCGCCCGCCAACGAGGACACTGGGATCCTCGGAATCGCTTCGAACCTCCTTGCAGACGTCGTCGAAATCTTTAGTCCGACCGAAAACAAGCAACAAGAGAAACCCGCCGCGATAGCGACGGGACAATCCAGTCCTCAAAAGCCGTTCATCGAATCATCAGCTGGTCCGGAGGGACAAGAACACGATATCTACGTGGAAGGAGGGAGCTTATCGCCCAACTCGGAGGAACTAGATGATGGGGAAGAGGAAGACGAGGAGGAGGAAGAAGAGGAGGAAGAGGAAGAAGACGAGCTGCCGCCGACTTCGCAGTATATCAGTGCACTGGATCTGGCGGGCTTTGGCTGAATGTGACACCAGATTGCTACATCATGTTTATCCTTGTCTACTTCTTCTCCGCCGCAGCAAGTTCGTACATGTACGTTCCGAGCAGTTTCGTTCCCTATCGAAAGCAGTCAACATCTGCGCCTTATGAGATTCACTCCCTTACCCTGATGTAGTTATCGGTATCCAGTTTCTCATTTGTCGAATGAGCGCCGTCGTTTCCTCTTCCAACAGGCAGCAACAAAATGTTCAAGCCCAGAATATCGGCAAAGTCTAGCGTGACCGGGATGGAACCTGAATACGGATCAGCGAGATGCCCATCTAGGTAGATCACCACCCACCTCCTTCTCGGGTGTAATCCGGCGCCTGCCCATAGACTGCCTCTGTGGCTTTGTGCGCCGCTTGATACGAGTAGTGCTGTTCATTCAACCATGTCAGCCAGCTTTCAGGCCAGTACAAGATGATAACCACATTCGGATCAGCGAGCCATGGTTCACCTCCGTGGTTCATGGCGACATGGAGCTTGTTTTTTGTCTTGAGCTTCGCAAACTCGGCAGTGAGGTACTCGGTAACCTTCTCCGTGACGCCCTTGACGTTCAGATTGGGGACCAACCGGATAGAAAACTTTCCGATCACTTTGGCAGGGATAACCGTCTTGGATCCAGGTGCCGCTGGGTTGCAGCTTCAGCAGGTAGTAGGAATTAGAATACTTGAAGACTGACAGAAGGCTCCCTCGATACCGTGAAGGGATAGACTGGGGTTTCCTTAGAGACCAAATCAGTGATTGAGCTTTGCACTAGGATCGAATCAGCGCACTCATCCTACCCATGAGCTTCAAGGTAATGGTCAGCCCAATATACAGCAGGGGTACAATATAACTCACAGTCTCGACCGTATCGTCGCTAAGGGCGATCTCTGCACCAACAGCCTCATGGATATCCGCCATGGCGAAGTGGATAGCCTCAAACTTCTTTCTCTCGTCCTCCGTGACCGGCGCAATCATTTCCTTTACTCCAGGAACCAAAATCTCTCCCGCCTGCGTAACGAGTTTCGACACTGTTTTTTGTGTCAGCGCCCGCGAGCAAGAGACTAAGCATCTGACTCACTGAGGGTGATTAGATCCGTCATGGGTTCATGGACCGTTCCTCCAAATACACCCGAGTGAAGATCTCGCGCAGGACCGGAAACAGCGATATCGAAGTAGGCAATACCTCGAAGACCATACGTGAGACAGGGCGTCTTGGTGTCGAGCCAGTAGTTATCTGAAAGGGCATTACTTTGATGAGATGATTGCGTCTTGATGATAGTATACGTACCAGAGATACACATGCAGTCGACGCCAGCAAAGAAGGCGTTCTTCTGGGCCTCGATCAAAGTGTTCAATCCCTCGGATCCGCTCTCCTCCATTCCCTCAAAGCACATCTTCAGGTTGACCTATGGGCAGACAATCATGAGCTCGCAATAATACGGTACACAATATCTCGACCATGGTCAGAACGTACAGGAAGCTCGAGTCCCAAGTCCTTGTGGGCTTGCAAGACGTTCAACCAGCCCATGACGGGTCCTTTGTCGTCCGTGGACCCTCGGCCAAACAGCTGCCCAGTTCCCTTGGGGTCGACCGTAAGCTCAAATGGCGGATGGATCCACCCGTCCTCCATCAGCGCAGGCTGGACATCGTAGTGACCGTAGACCAAGAGGGTTTTCTGAATTCAAGCTATATCAGCTCGAGAACAAAGGACCTAGCGGAGTCGGGATTCACATACCTTCTTGGGATCGTTCCCGATCTCTCCCAGGATGACGGGTGGCAAGTCGACGTCCTTGTTGTCGAGCTTGTGCGAGCCAATGGCATGCTTGGGGGCTTTGACGCCTAGGGCAGCCAGCTGGGCCATGAGAAAGTCGGCCATCGCCTCGACGTCCTTGACATAGCTGAACGAGCTGGTTTTAGTTGTCTGCGAGGAGGGCAGAGGAGAAGCAGCTCACCTGATATCTCCAGAAACGCTGAAAGGGATGATGGATCAGCTGATACCCTCGATTGATATTTTCGCGTTCGCCCATCCCAGCTTGTCCACTTACGAAGGAATCTTGACGGCATCAGCGAGTCGCTGGATGAAGTCATTCTGGTGGTCGTCTACGTATTTCAGAAATTTAGGGTCTGCCATTGTGGTGATGTTGAGTGCTCTGAGTTATTCGATATGGGTGCTTCAATGTATAATGCTTGCTGAAATTGCAAGGTGATGAACGAAAGAGACCCATGCGGTCCTCTGACACTCGGCAATGACCGCTGGAACGCGGAAGTATATCCCAGCGTCATGGCCATGCGGCGGATCCTTTGTCTCCTCCGTTTCACAGTCGCCTCCTTTGCTCGTCCAGCGATGGCGTGCTAGGGTGGGAACGCGACATTGACGCCCTCTGTATCGATGTCAAGCATGGCCCAGGGTTGGTGTGGTGCAATCCTGGTGGCGGCTCCACTCATCAGCGGGTAACTAAAAGACAGAGCAGTTTCTACGACGGCGAGAATGGGCCTCACCGTATGGGTGGTTGATATATCTCATCTTCGTTCCGGAGGGCTCCTCATAGGATGTGCAAAAGTAGGGATGTGCGACATGACGGAGCAGGTAGAAAAGGTCGGCTCGCTATGCGACTAGGCGTTTATCTCGGCCAGTCTCCGCCCATTGCTTGCCTTTGCGCAAAAGAATGACCAGCAGACGATCACTAGATGATAGCTCTGATTGCTCCCTTCATCTCGGTCTCCCTTCATCTCGATCTCCCTTCATCTCGGCTCTCCTCTCATCACGCTTCTCATTTCTTTGCGCTAGCTTTTTCTTCCGTGCACTGACTACCCAATCATATAAACCCTCCTACTTCTGGTTCTCCCATCTGCCCGTCTCTGCCATTTGTTAGACTGACCCCTGGAAAACCAAACACATCCACGATGAGCATCCATATCGACAACATCCCACCAGGAGAGATGACCCACTACACCCTATATCAAAATCAGAACGTCAGATTTGTAAAAAACAGTGATCAAACATTTTCCGTCAAGCATTTCGATGGTCCATGGGACGACCTCCGGGCCCCTAGTGAAAGCGATCTGAATACCCTCAAAAGATTGAAGTTCAAGCGATCGCAGGGAAAGGCTTACCGTATCAATGAACCCATCACCCGCCAGGAAACCAATCGAGCAGTATACCGGCTATGCCATGAGTTTGACCCCCCAGGAATCCGGCAAAAAGCGAAAAGTCGAGATCCTCTGCGCGGTCGATGGGGCCGCGGGGGAACAGGATTTCTCTGTTTACTCTGATCTGGCAGAGGTCAGCGATCGCGAGGAGGAAGGGGAGTGGCATCTGCGTTTTAAGAATTGGGGGAAGTCTCGCAACAAATCGGTCCGGAGCCTCCACAGCACCGCAAACCGGCGTGTGCGTGTTGACTATGAAAATGCTCACGAGGGTTCGCTCTACAAGTCGACACTAGTGCATGGGGGGGAGTACGGCCAAACTATGGTGACCTTCTGCACTCCTAGGGGCAGCTCATTCTCCGTTGATCCCAAACCAAAGTAGCGGACGGGAGAGCGTGAGTTGGTGGGAAGAGAGGAACGTTTTGTGGCAGACTTGATGGGACTGTCTACGTCCGAGGTTGAGTCTGAGCAGGACCGTGTGATGCATACGTGTGGAGCGATATATCGCAGGGGTACGAGCACGAGTGCTGGAGCAACCGTAAGAATACCGAACAACTATGGGCATGGTGTGGTGGAGTGGATTGAACGCTACTGGCACCTTACGTTTAAAGGGCAGAGTGCCAGTGATAACAACAGCAAACGCAAGTCTTCCTCTTGTCACAGTACCTTCGCGCTCGGAAGGTCATTATACCCATACCGCCCTATCCAGATCTCCTGTAAGATTTCATCCCTCTTTATATACCTATCGGTACTCGGTTCCATATGGCGGTGACAGAAGACCGGAAGCAAAAGCCGGATTACATATTTGGATCCGAGGAAGGTCCGGAATTCATCGTTGCTTTGTCCTTCTGTTCACTCATACAGGTCTGAACCGTACTTCCTTCTGAACCTGAACAGACAACCTGCAATGAACACAGCAGGATCGGTAGTCAGTAACTTCGCGAAACTCACAGAGACAGGAAGCTGACAATCCGCTCAAGGCATACGGTTGGGGCGTAAATACCGATACTCTCGATCGCAACGACCCGTACTGATGCTGTCCTTCGCAGATCTTGATCGTGGCGGGCGGCGTGTCGTACTACTATGCGAAACAGGAAATCGATGCTCGACGGAGGACACAGAAGGCCGCAGGTCACAGGCCGACGGAAATGCTGAATTGTATGTTGATGGCAACTGTCCGTGCGCTGGAGGAGGGACTCAATGTACATATCTAGGGCAAGACCGAATAGCGCAGCACGAGACGGCAGAGAAGACGTCCGCATCGATGGCTTCGAAACCAACAGGAGTGGAGACGAGCGATTCGGGCAGTGGGATACTGGTCAACAAGTAGGAAGGGGTACAGAATGCATTCGATGCCACAGCGGTGTATGAAGCGAGATGGTATGTTGTAAATGTCCTTATGCTACAGTCGATTCGATCGCTAGTCGTTTGCTCCTCCTGTCTCTTTGTCCTGTTCTGCTTGTTCCTCTTGTCCCTCTTTGACACTCTGAAGACGCTCGGATTCGATCACGGCCGGATCCTCGGTCCTCCATCTCCCTGTTTTCTAGCATCAGTTGACCCTACGACGCACTATAACTAAACTTACCATAGAAGCCGTGCCAGCTGGCGGCCCAAGGTCTTTGTTCTGCCTCTTCGAATGGGCTGACGGAGGAGTATGATCCCGGTGGCAATATCCTGTTGCGATGCTCTCGTTAGCACCCTCCCTCTACGACTCGTATAACGACCTACAGAACATCGCCAATCCTCACAGGGGACTTCGTGCCCACCAACTCTTCAGGTCGGACTCCATATCGAACGAGCAGGTAACGATATACGCAGTCAGAGCTATGCTTCAGTCAGTACACAGCTCACGATGCAAATAGGGTCAGACTCACAAGACACCTGGACCCGTCCACTCCAAAGCGGATTCAGGAATGAAACCCTCTTCTTTTTCCCTCCTCTCAAACTCCTCCGACTTTCTTAGCGTTCTTCCCAGAGCATCGAGAAAGACCGGATGTCCAGGTCGAGCCATGAAAGTCCATTGAGTCATTTGAACCGCTCGCGCCATTTTCCGTTCTCGCTAACGATAGAAATGCCGTCAACGGACAAAGTGTTGGAGGACAAGGGATGAGCCTACCCAGTCGAGCCAGCCGAAGTCGATGGCATCGCTCTCGATGGAAATTATCAAGCTGGGTTTGCCAAGCTCACTCCCATCGTCCACCTTGGCCTGTTCGTAGACGTCTGCATGAAGGAAGATTGAAAAGGTGGATGAAGGATGAGATTTAGGGAAGGCGAAAGAGGTGGAGACAGAGAGCAGTCTGGACAAGTGGGAGAGGAGAGGCGGTGTGAGATCTGTGTAAGGGTATCCCCAATCATCGGCGTGTATAATTGGAGCAGCTGAAGAAGTGTCAGTATGATGGTTACGAAAGAGGGGAGAGCGCACTATCGCTATGGCAGAAAAGGTCAGCGGGAGTATCGCAGAAACTAGTAGCAGCATTGGACGAACCTATCGGTATAGATGCCACCCTCTACCAGCATTATCTGTCGTGCATTGTCAGTCGACATCAGGGGATAAATAATTCGAAGTCCACTCACCATGTATCGAAACACGTCCGTCTTCAATACCTGTCTGGGCAGATTCTGCCATATGGCCTCCCCTCTTGTACCTCCAAACCATTTCCCGACCCATCCAAGTAGACCAGCATCGTCAAAGTAGCCAATTGTCCAGTCTGGCATGATCTCCTTCCATCGGTTAAACTCGACCGGTAGGTGATCGATAGTTTTCTCGGTTGTGATGACACGATTCGGACGGGGAGGTAACGGGGACAGCGGAGGTTTTAGGGAAAGCCGGGAGAGAAGCGCGGGGAGGAAAGCGAAGGGCAACGGAGTTGGTGAAGGTGGAAAGAGGTAGGTCTCGAGGGTGGAGAGTAGCTCGGCGCGATATGCCGACAATGTTATGTTGTCGAGGTGCAGTCCGTAGAGAGCCTCGTCGTGCGACGGAGAGAACGGTTCCTGCAGTTCGTTGATGTGGGACTAGGGGTCTTGTCAGTGACAAATCGATGCTATGCGGTATCATACTCGCTCACTTGCATATACTGTTCGATCGCGCTGCTGGGAACAACGTCGGTCAGCACGTCTCTCCCCTCATCTACCCATTCGTTGTTGTCGCTGTTCGCCCCTCGACAGAGCTCAGAAAGCCTGATATCATCGACGATCGAGTCCTGGGGTTGGATGTGTATGCGCGGGACATCTTCTGTGATGTAGTACAGGTAGCATAGGTATGCTGTGGGAATGAGGGCGACCAGTGCCATTGGCAGATGCTTGTATTTCAGCAGCGACACCATCTCCTGGTTGGTCCGGTATCCCTTTGGTTTCGGTGATAGGTCATTCACGCTCCACAGCAGGATGACGAGCTGCTGATCATCAACGGCGTGAAAGCTGCCATCCTAACAAGTTTGAGATGGTCCATGAGGGAGGTTGCTATGCAAGGACGAAGTCGCAGTATCTCGTTGCTTCCGCAGCGAGTTGCCGACAGTTGGTTTCATCGTTTCAGATCCGTGTTACACCATCCGTCATGTCGAATCCGATACCCAATCCTCGTCCTCCACCGAGGAAGGGCCCAAACCCCATCCTGTTTCTCGGCATTGCTGGACTTGCGACGATATCTTTTTTCATGCTTGCGGATAAACGACATCAGGATCCACGAGAACGACCGAAACAATTCGCGAACCCGCTGATACCCTCGATCGACAAGCCGACCAAGGAGCGGAGGTGACGGGACGGACAGGACGAGAGCTCAAGGAGGGCATCCCCGGTGAAAGAAGGACTGTGAGTGATACGAGCGAGAGTCGCGCACGACCTGACCTCGGCTTAGCCAGCACCGCATCATATACTACCATTAACATGCATCGATTCGGTCTCACCCGCCGCTGGGTCGCTATCTCAGCTTCGATCCCCCTATCTCACACTCTCGCCATCCGATCTCATCGGATGATGCCATATCACAAAGGATCGTACAAGCTGTTGCATGTCGGACACCTGACAAAGGAGGTCTTTCCAGGCTCTCCCCCATAAGAAGCGATGTCTTCCAGCCTTATTCCCCCATATCACGAAGAACAACTATACGACATGGAAACTCCCAATCGAACACGTCCCGCCCATCTCACCCGATCCCATACAGCCCTCACCTCGAAGGAGGCGTCCAATGATTCCAAATCTTACGACACGTCTTCACCGGTCTCATTGACGTCTCCCATGACGCAGACGCAGAACCACCAACCGCTCTCCGCGGATCCCTCGTTGGTCGCCAAACATGGCAGTGTGCCAAGTTCTCCCGTGTTGAGAGCTATGGGAGGGCGAGGGGCCCGGCGATGGGACGACGGCATGGAGGCGAAGAAGGCAAAGCAAGACTCGCACCTGAAGGAAGTATCGCCCGAGAAGGAAGAGCAAGACGGCGAAAGGCCCAAGAAGGCAAAGCAAGAACCTGGCCTGAAAGTAGTGTTGCCCGAGCAAGGACACCAACACGGCGGTTCGGACCCTAGGCAAAACGGTCAAGAGGCCATCTGGAACGGAAGAGTTATCGCTCTTGATTTCGACGACGTCATGGCCCAGAGCATGCTGGCGTTGTGTCTCGAACACAATGCCCAGTACGGCACCGACCTCACTTTGTGAGTGGGTGGACCGCTAGTGGTCTCCCGCTGCTGACAGCTCGTGCAGAGAAGACCTCGAAACCTATTTGCTCTTCCAGAACAGGGGCTGGGGTACTCCGGCCGGTAGGTTATCTTATCCTCTCCAAATAACGATTGATCTGAACTATCGCATCAGAGGTCGCGCGCAAGACTGCTGCACTCGCCAATGTCCTCCCGAAAACTCTCCCGGTCCCAGGCTTTGTCTCTGCTCTCCAGACGTTGGCCGCGCTCGGCCATCCCCTGCACATCGTGACCTCTCGTAGGGAAGACGAGCGACCCGCCGTGATCGAATGGTTGGCGCAGCAGGGGATCACCGTGGGTCTCGGCGACGACGACGTCATCAAGATGGTCTGGTTCACGGCGACCTATAAGGAGGCCAACGTTATTTCCCCCGATGGGATCCAAGATGAGGAGTGGAACGAGAAGCTCAAAGAAGTCTACAGGACGATTGGTGGAGGGAAGGGCGGGTTGGGGAAACTGAAAGTGAGTTTTGTTCTCTATTCCTTTCTGCATTGGCGCTCGACTGATAGCAAACGCAGGTCTTGCGAGCCATCAACGCCTCGTTGTTCATCGATGACCATCACGGCAACCTCGAGCCGATCCTTAGTGCCACACCTCCGATCCCTTGTTTGCTTTTCGGAGCTTACAAGTGGAACAGTGGGAAATCGGGGGCTAACTCTCCGGCCGAGCTGATGAGTCACCAGGAGCGATTGGAAGCGGGGATGCAGCTCACTCGGGAGGAGATCAGAGAAGAGAAGGGGCTATGGCGGGCGAAACGATGGGGGGACGTACTCGAGTGGGTGAGGGAGTGGGATAGAAAGGAAGCGGCGAAGGAGGACTAGGGGTGAAATCAGGAAGAGGATACCTTGGTGTCGACGGATGATTGCGCTTGATCCCACATATGTATACATACACGTACATTTCGCAAATTAGAGTAAGTGCGTTGCTCTGTGGTCGGTCAAGCGTATACAACTCTCGCAAACACCAGTCATTACCCCACGCTCTTACTTCCACCTTTGGCTCTCGGCACGCTCATCCATGCTGCCATGTTCTTGAGCTGAACAGAGTGATCAGTCTCCGTTGTTGTGTAGTCTTTCACGGGAATGCTCACGTCGTTCCGACGAAGCCTTTCGACGACAGGCTGTCCACCTCTTCGTTCGTGAGACTGAACGTGATCGCCTTGGCGTTCTGCGTCCCTCGTGAGCGCGCCTCGAGACTTGCAAAGCCACCGACCTACCTGCTCAGCTTGCGCGGCATTTCTAGCTCCACCCAAGGGGATAGCTCCCTTGGAGATGACCCAATTGAGAGCAATCGCCGATACGGACACTTGATACTTCTCCGCCAGTACCTGCATCTCCTGAATGAGGGGCGCCAGCTGTTCCCAAGTGAATCCCGAGCTGAACCTATCGGTGCATATCGAGTCAGCATCGCTCATCCCATATGGCCCCGGCCCACTGACCTCCGCCCTTTCGGGATCGGATTCGAGGCGTTATATTTCCCCGTCAAACGGCCCATGGCGAGTGGGGAATCTGTAGGTCCAAGAGGTCAGCGAAAACTCTCCAGATATGTGCCGTACGTACAGGCAAGACACGCCATGTTGTGGTCTTTCATGTACTTGAGCAAGCCAGATTGCTCGGGGAGTTGACGCAGGAGGTTGAACTCGACCTGATTGGACGAGAGTTTGGCGCCGTGTCGTTCTAGAATCGCTGACATTTTGATTCTGACGTGTAGAAATGAGCGCGAAGGCAAGCGATATCGAGAGAGGAATGACTTGCAGTTCCTTCTGGGAGAAATTTGAGACGCCTATCGCCTCGGCCAAGCCGAGCTTGTAGCACTCGGCGAGCTGCTTGCCCAGGACTTCGAAGGAATGTGGTCCGCTCGCGGAATGTAGCTGTATGGCGTTAGAGGGATTCACTGGAACGCCCTGGGATGATTGCGAGCATGGCGCACTCACCTGGTACAGCGGGACGGATTCAAGACCTAGTCGCTTTAACGACAATTTCAACCGCTCTACGATGTTGGGTCGAAAAACGAAGAAATTGGCAGGTCGAGGGAAGGGCAGGACTGGGGAAGTATTCAGCGTACGTAGAGTGGGAGAAAAGCAAAGCGCTTCTACCAACATTTCGTAGTGATGTAAAGCTTCTTGCGGATATCCTCGGGGGTCTCTTTGATCAGTTGTCCGATGATCTTCTCGCTCTCGCCTTCTCCATAGACCTCGCTGGGGCAGCTGTCCTCAGCTGCTACACCTGTTGAGAGAACGGCCAAGACTCACGCGGTATCGTAGAACGTCAAGCCGACATCGTTGCAAGCCTTCCAAGCCTCTTTGATCCTGGGGAGATCCGCCTCTGCCTTGTAATTCCATGTCGAGTCGCCCCAGGACCACGTGCCAATGGCCATCGCGGGGACGCTGCGACCGCCGATAGTAGCTTGCCCTCTGATTATGGACATCTTGCTACGTGCAATCGGAGAGAGGAGAGCAGGATGTGTTGCAAGACATGGCACATGAATCCTTGCTCTTCTTATAGCTGATTCCGTCAGGCAGATCTGCCCGGCGAGGGTGTGTATTGAATGGTGTGGCCGCCTCGGAACGCGGAATAGCCGAAGGACATTGCACTTTCTCCGAAGTGCGGGGTGACACCTCCGTGCCGAGAGCGGAGTCACTGTTCCGTCAACGTTAAAAGGAGTACGTCAAGCAATGGCGCAGGTACACCGGCGGAACAGAGAGTGGTACATTCGACGGAGAGCTATCTCAGACGCGGAGACGGGGCTGCGGTACGAGGATTACAAGACGATCTGTCTACAGAGTGTTTATGTCACCCAACGGGATCAACGTCCGATGGTTTTCTGCTCCACCGCGTTAACCCGTTTCATCAGAGCCTGCTGAGCGTTTCTCGCAAAGACGGCCGACTCTTCTCGCGAGAAGCCCGGCTTCGTCCACTTGATCTCTGCCGGCGCCTCGCCGAGCGCAAACGGGTTGAAGTCGGTCTTTTGATCCAGATCCGCCAGAGTATGATTGACAAAACGGTGCGTCGCTTCGTCCGCTCGAACGGCACGGATAACGTCATAGATCTTGGCGTCGGCAGGTAAGCGCCAGTAGTCCTTCGACAGAGTATCAGTCTTGGTCACGGTGGAGGAAGAGGTGAATCAAACAATGGCAATCGGAGGCGCCGGTAGGTGGTCCCATTCGGGGATGAGACCGGTCTCCATATCTTTGATGCAATGCGTGTACGTTCGGACGGCCTCTTCCTCTAATGCTCCGACAAATCGGTGCGCCGTTCGTGGAGTGATGAGGTAGGTGAGAAAGAAGAGATTGTAAAAGACGCCCTGGGCGGCGAGGACGAGTGCTCTCGTGGCGACCGACGGCTGCGAAACGGTCATGAACGTCCTGAGTCAGCCAATCAGCATGAGAGGTATCATAAAGTGGTCAGAGAAGAGTGCCTACAGGAGGTGCATCCTTTCGTTCTCAGCCTGAGCGATGGGTCGGTGAGCTACCAATACTTGCTCCACGCCGTAGAGAAAGAGAGATTTTACCTCCTCCAGAAGGGTGTGAATCCATCCTCCATCGCGTCTCTACCCACCAAAGCTCAGTACAGATCACCTCATTTCGATCCTCAGCGCGGAGCTCACCAAAAGTCGTAGACTCCGCAAATGACGCAGAGTTCCCGCGACCATCCCCGGCACTCCGGCGATACTCTCCAGCAGGATTATGCGCCTCAACCAGTTCTCGGGCGAGAGTAGCAAACCCTTGGCTCGCAGTTCCTTGATGGGAACGGGGTTCAGCTGCAGCGTCGCTTTCGGAATCGGGACCGCCTTGTAGCCCGTGGCAACATCGAAGGCACGTCTGATGTAGACTCTCCATCAGGACTCGTTCGCTCTGTAGGCGAGGGAACTTGCCTGAAGAATCTCACGGCGCCGTGGGCGAGTTTGTCGGGAAACGTCACCGGCGTTCGATGCACGACTTGCACGGAATCGAGCTCCTATATGACGACGAAGAGGCGTGAGCGACGACCATCTTACAGTCGGAGACGGCTCACAGCGGTAGTGTAGATTGGGTTCATGAGTGTCCAAGCACCCGTGAGTGGCGCTGTAATTGAAGGACCACTCAAATCTAACGTGATAGGCTGAGCTCCGAACTCATATCCACCTTTCGTGACTTAGCTCACCCTCATAGTGCGGTCCCTCGACGCCCTTCCCGGTGTCCCCCACGATGTGCTTCCCCGACTCCTCCTCCCGAGCCTTGACGTCGCTCTTCAGCGCCAAGCTCGAGTGCTGTCCAGGTGTTCGGGTTGACGCGTAGAACGCTCGGACGAGGTAAGTTGGTCTGATATTGCTGAATGCAGGTGCTCTTCGAATGACTAGCGCAGACATAATGGATAATACATGACAGAGCCCGCCGTCTCTGCTCTCCGCACATACTTATACCCTCGGAGCCAGCAAGTGCGATTTCTTCCGACCTCGGCGGCAATGGTTACGCCGATGCATTTGGTATTCACGGCAATGCGTTTGATATTCTTATGACTTCCCGGCGGAGTGCGGCTCACGCTAGGCTCCGTCTCGGGAATCTCGCTTTGAAGACTTACTATCCGGCGGAGTGGCAAGGGAAGCAAGGGATCAGGCGCACGGAGTGGCGAGGCATCGGAAGTTTCCGGGATGGGACCAAGCCTTAGATTTGGGAATGCAGTCTGACCGTGATCACGTTCGACCGCGTTATGCTTCGGTGAGGTCGGCCATCCAGTGCTCCGCTTGATCTCCCGACTCCAGCTTTACCCTAATATCATGCATCTCTCTTCCGACTGAATTTACGCATCATCCCTTCCCATAGGCACATCCAAAGCCTGAGCCATTCCGGACCTCTGTTCTGCTCGTGTCTGACCCCTTGGCTCGCTGCTCCCCCGTAAACTTTTAGCTTTCGTTCTTGTTCTGTTCACAGTAAGCAGAAGATCTCGAGGAGACACGACAGAAAGATACCTGATGAGAGGCCGCGCCCACTGCCCGCACCGCGTTGGCTTGAGGCCCCTTGTGGCTGTGGACAACGTCAAACTCTACGTGCTGTCCTTCCGCTAGAGATTTGAAGCCCTCGGCGAGGATCTCGGAGAAGTGCACAAAGACATCCTGGCCGCCATCCTCGGGAGTGATATAGCCAAAGCCCTTGCTCGCATCGAACCACTTGACAGCGCCACGCTTTCGATGCTCTCCCATGACAATTATGGCAACTGTGTTGAGTGATGCAACTATGTTGAGTTGTGGGCGCTGTCGCCAGCCTACCGCCTTCCATTGAACCCAAACTGAACAAAAGAGGACTTGCCTTTGTGTGCATCAAACACGATGTATCGCCCTTTCATTTCACTGTTCTTTGCGACTCTTTCGGGCGAGCAAAGTCTCAGGTCCCTCTTTCAGGTATCGACCCCGTTGCCCATCAACACTTCCTACTGAACAACTGTCAAAAGTCTACACTGATGCACAGCTCCAATGTCATGTCCATATATCGGCTTCGCATGATGATATCTCGATTACACAATGATAGCTCTGCTCTCGCCCGAGACAATGTCCACATAGCCAGGACCGGCATTCTAGCCCTCAAGCTAGACTACCCGCATCCACCGCCCTCCGCACATAACGCACACTTTCGCAGCCTCGAGAACGGTCTCGAGCACGCCCGTTTCGGCGTTTTTCTTAAGCTCGAAGCGCTTATAGTCCCCTTCCACCCCTTCTTCCGTGACTGCGATCGGGAGCCTCCCATATTTGCGCGGGATAAGCGAGATACACGGACAGGTCGTGCATACTCGGTAGTTGGATGTGGTGATCAGAGACCGGGTGATGGAACAGCGTGCTGTAGTGTCCTCGGTCAGTCCTGGTCAACGAATAGAATACAAGACGTACACCAGGTGTGGCCCATCGTACATTTCCCTAGGGCATCGACCGCGCCTTTGCATGCTGGACACTCTTCCTTCTCGCCATTGACGGTCTCTAGGGCAGAATGGCCGTCATCCGAGAGCCGTAACAGGAACTGCCAGTCTTCAGGCGACGGGGCACTAGCTGTAGGAAGAAAGACTCAGCTGAGGACACGCGAAGCTAGGATGTCACCACCACTCACTCTGCGACATCGTCTCTCGCGTCCATTCCAGCACGATCTTCCCGACCCTTTTCTCGATATCTCCGGCGACCTTCTTCATGATCGAGTCAAATTCGTCATTGCGGTCCTTATATTTCGCCTTCATTCTCTTCCCTCAGTGCCGCATGTCTACGCATACGAGAACCACTCACAGCTATCGAGATGGCCAAGACGTACTTGATTCTCAGCGTATCGAGCGAACGATTCCCCCAGAGAGCTTCCATCAGCCCACTCTGCCCTGCCTCCCCGTCTCCCTCATCGTCTTCGTGGGTTTCCTTGACAAGCCCCATGAGATCTGAAATAGCGGTCTCCGGAGCCGGCATCGCTTCCAGATGCAAGGAAACGGGGAGCAGTATCATGTTGGGTGCGCGGTGGATCGCTGTTTGTAAACCTACTCCCAGAGTCTCGCTGCTCGGACCATGCCTGAACAATTGACTCAGGTACTCCACGACCGTTCCGCTCGAGTTTGCTTCAAAGCCTAGATCCGCCACGATAAAGTTCATCTCCCGGTTGGATTCAGTTGTGGCATCGAGATTGTGGAAATTCATTGGTCTGAAATTGGTCAGTACACCGCCCAATCCCCGTTAGCACCGAATGCACCCACTCGCAGACCCATGACATGACATTGCCCCAATCGCCTACCATGGACCATCCGCTGGTGTGCGCCGTGATGCCCCGTTCCTCCTTGGACGCGACTCTGAATCTGTTCCGAACGAGGAAATCTTCTTGAATGTAAGCCAGGAAGACATCGCGAGTCGCTACCGTCTGCCGCAGGGAGTCGAGGCTGGGTGCGAGCTTTGGATCGGTCTGAAGATCGGTGACGAGGTGATGGGTGAGGGAGGAGAGGACAATGAACAGGGTCGTGGGTGAGCCCGAGTGGATCCCTGTGGGAGGTATCAGAGTATAGCCTCATGAGCGAGTGGAAAAGACGAACCGACACACGGATTCAACGCGTTACATCCTGCCCAGTCACCGACTCGTTCAAGGGTCAAGGACTTTGCTCCTTGCCAACGGACACCAGATCCTCCTGCGCTCCATAGATGGACCGAGCCAGACTTAGTCCATACCAGTATATTCTGCTCTTGTCAGCGTGATCCCGAGCGATCTCGACCTACCCCAACCCATTTCATGGCGGTGACGGCTCGTTTGTCTCCGGGATCGATCGATTCGACTTCGCCAACTTGGAGATCCCACTCTCCGTCTTTGACAACACGTGCGATGGGGAGTGTACAAATCGATCCGTCGGTGAGCAGCATCGCCAAGCTGGCCTCGCCTGACAATCTGCATGAGCGAGATACGAATAATGAATCACTACTCACATCTCGCACCCTCGTGATGTGAGAAGTCGACGCTCCACGCAGACCAAGCCAACTCCCCAACCCAGTGATCCGAGATCTTCTGATGAGCAAGTCGAAGGAATCTCCTCCGCGACCCGTATCTGGCGAGACATTTAGCAATGACGGAGAATCGTAAGAACGTACGACCAGAGCGCAACCTTTCCCGCTCGATTGGGGATCGCCAACAGACTCCCGTCCTTGCCAAGCATGGATGTTAGAGGCAGAGAAGGGGACCATTCCATGCCTTGACCGAGTCAGCACCTGCTCCCTCTGGAGAAAGTCACACATACAGGTCGCACGTAACTCGAGATTTCGCTCAACTTGCGAGACCTTTTTGGGTACGAGTCGACCTGCGATCGTGGTGAGATCTGCTATCTAAGAGCACCAGCCGGTAAGCAAGATGAAAACACGCATCCGGAGGTCTTACCTCGATGTACTGTTTGGCAAACGAGTCGGTCTGGGGACAGTATACCGAGACCTGGAAATCGTTCATCATGATAACAAGTAGAGAGCTGGAGAGATAGTTCCGTGAGCGCAACCTTCTTCGTACTGGCTCCTTAGTCACTCACCTTCCCAAGTCGGACAGGCCTGAGGGAGACCAGATAGCTGATCGCACGTATCTTTCCCTCTCGAGGACGGTCGCACTCATATCGTCTGTCTATGTCAGCGTAGCCACGCGGGACTTATCATTTGTGAAGATACCCACTGCCCGCTTCTCCCCAACAATAGAACGCATCTCTGCCCTGCGTGCGCTCGGCCTCTACTCCCGTGATCCACCACTTGACATCGCCGCCATTCGCCCGCCTGACCCTCTTCCTCGACCTTTCGCGCATCTCCCTCTCTCCCGGATCCTCCTCCATCGTTCCTTCCTCCTCGGCATCACTCAAAGTGGACTGAGCTCTCCCTTTCCCCTTGCGGCTCCGGGGGGGTGCCGTCGTCGCGGCAGTCGGCGGTTGTTCTGTTTCTGCGAAGGAGTCCAGGAAGACGGGCGGAGGGGGAAGGGTGGAGCTCAGGTAGGGTGTCTACATCATTATCAGCCGGGCCCCTGACTATTTGGCTAGCTCTGACCGCGATGACGACTGATTTCCTGTGGATGAAGAGACATTGACCATCATTGTTCCAGGAAAGGTTTCGATGGGTAGTCGAAGGAATGATGCTGCCTCCGAATGTGCGGGATGTCAGGAGAACTGGAGCGATACGAGAAGATGAAGACATGCTGATGGGTATATGAGGGTGATTTTGCCATGCTACGACACCAAGAGCTATCCAATTGTCGAGATTTGTTGACAAGGTCCACCTCCAACGGAAGTCAGTTTGCCACATCTTTTCTAACGCCGGGGAGATCGGTCTGTGCGGGGGCCGGGTCCGGACATGGGCCGTTGCCACCCGAATTGCGCAGGGCATGACTAGACGGCTCATCCGGGATACAGTCACATTAATCGACTTGACATCTAGTCATCCTGTCCTGGAACATCGTCTTGTCGTGCCCGACTAATACGCTCACCATCTCACCTTAGCCAACAGATCCGTGGCTCTGGATGACACATCTACCTCCAAGACCATCCTCCGCCTTCTAATCCGAACCCGGCACCGCCTCCCCCTCTCGGTTCCCCACACCTCCGCCAGGGAATTGCCCGAGCCCGACTTTCTTTACCAAAACGGCTTCTTGTCCCTGTCCGCATTGGCCAACACCACGGCAGCGACAAGAAATTGATCGTCCATTGGACGCAAGACCGAGTCCTTCACCCGAACGCAGGCTAAGGAGGTGCTTGGTGTCAACTCTCAAACGTCGCATTGTGAGGCCAAATTTTCTCACCGCATGCCCGAGGCGTCAAAGGATGTTTGCTCATTCTCTCATGGTCTCCCTAGTTTGTTGACACAGCTTCACCGAGCGGAAATTTCAACAATCTCGATCCACCTGCGACATGTCCATCCCGTCTCCGTCCTCGATAGAAGGACCGAGTTTTGACTCCATCTTCAACCACCAAGTTCAGCGTCCGTCATCATCACACTCGAGATCCCACAGCCACAACACGTCGAGATCCAACAGCGGACCGTTTGCCTTCGCGGCTGCTCAAGGTCACTTCAGACCCATCGGAAATCTCACGGATGAACCTCAGTCGCTGCACCAAGTAGGCAACGGGCCAGGGGCCAGAAGTAGGGCAGGAAGCTCGGCCAGCACGCGCGAATCGCCCAGAGACTTTAGATTCGGGGATTTGGTGAAGGGCGTACAAGAACCGGATCGCCAAGACTCCTTCCCCTTCGACCCGACCAGCTCAAGCACCCTCATTGCGACAGATCCCAAAGCCCATCCTCCGCCAAATCAAATCGTCCCATCCCCTTATCAGACCCCTCAATCTAACGAGTACGCGTTCAACACCTTGCAGAACGGCTACCATCCGGATCCGTACCATCACCACCAACCGCACCAGCAACAGCCACCACTTCAGTCTCGACAAGAGAACTGGAACACCGGCGAGGAAGAGGCATACGTGCAGTACGCAACGGTGTCGTACCCCAATCAGCATCACTCCCCCCTTGCCACGCCTAGCTCTGCTGGATTCATGGGAACACCTGGATTGAGCGCAACCCCGGGCTCGGCCTTCGTTTCGGACACCGACCATTACCGCAGTACCCCCTACGCCTCGCCTCATCCCACACCCGGAGGTTGGGGCACCGAGTTTTTGGGCAGTGCCGATCCGACCATGGATGGCGACGCTAGCGAATATGGCAGTCGGCGGGGAAGTTGGATTGGGCATCAAGAAGACACCGGGATGGACGATTTGCTGAGTAATCTTGGAGAACCAGAGATGCACGAGATACACCGAATGTGAGTGTTCCTCCTTTCTCTTGTCTACTTCCTCTTCTCAACTCCGCTGCACGGGGCGCTTCACGATGTGGAGCGTTTCCACCTTGCCTGGAGTCGCTCGCTCAGCCTTGACGCTCCCTCGTGGTCGAGTGTCGACCTGGAGCATTGTCCATCTTTCTCTTCTTTATCCTCTTCGATTCAAGTCACTCTTTTCATCTACGTCATCTCGTCGAGACTTCGGCCGACGGAAGGCGAGAAATCGCCGTGATCGCTGCGTATAACGCGAAGAGAACTGATAAACCTCTATCGGACACTGAATCCGTGACATGGTCGCTAACGTACGATGCGTCCTGCTATAGCATCTCCAACGCTTCCTCTCATGGATCCAGGGAAAACTTGACATATACAAACGATGCGGTCGACCCAGCTTCCCCTCACCCCAACATCAATCTCTCGCCTAAGAACGGTTTCGTTCATCAGCGACACGATTCTCACTCGTCGTCCCGATCCACGTCCCCTTTCGCCCAGCCGATGCAAAACATCATTTCACCGCCACCGACAGCGTCGGGCTCTTTCCACCGCGCGGGAAGTTCCTCGTATGCCAGCTCCCCACACAACAAGCCGCAATCGCCTCCGGCGCTCATCATCCCCGGCATCAGTCCTCCCCCGCCCCTTCCACCCATCGTCACGACAACTGCCGAGACAAATCCGAGCAACGCCCAACCGTACCAAGGACAGCCGATGAACTTTGGAGATAGCAATGGCTCACTTTTCCCTCCAGCCAATCCCCTTTTGGAACACATGACTGGTATGGCTGGGATAAGTCCGATCGGGCCTAACACCGATGGGCCCATGATCTACATTCAGCCGAGTACCCCTATATCCGCGCTCAACGGCGGCCACGGAGTCTGGGATGCTGCTCTGAAGCGAGCTCACGGAAGCCGTCCACACGATCTACATAACAACGTCCCCCCACCTCGACCCAGTCCCGAAATCCGATCGTCGTCAAGACCGTCTGACCACAATTTGCAGCAGGAAAACTCACTTCAAGGCGCTTCCGACCGGCTTGAGTGGGCTCACAACCACTCGAATGGCGGCGGTCGCCAAAGCCAACATCGTCCTCGCGCAAAGTCCGATTCGTACACGGCCGACGAGGGGTTTGACAAGCATGCCTTCATGCAGTTTGTGGCTGCTCAACATCAGCAGCAACAGCAGCAGCTGCAACAGCAGCAAAACCAAGTGGGCGAAGAATGGCAGACATCGGTCGACGCCTGGAGGTCGAGCATGAATGATGGCAACCAAATCTCACAACTTACTTTGGATCCGCGCCAACTACCTGGAAACAACTCGAATGAGAACTTGCTTCAACAATCGCCGAATACCCGAGCGGCGCTGTCGCTCGACACCCGGCGGCCAGGGTCAGACGTGCTGAAATACGAGCCTGGCGAATTCTCTCCGACGTCGCTGCAATTCTATGCGTCCCTTGGCGTGAACCCCGCAAATGTTTCCCAACAAGGCGTCCCGTCCTCGGCCCCAAGTTATCAGACCACCTTCCAGCACTTGTATCCCGCTCAACAACCTCAAACCGCAGGACCTGCCGCACAAAACTTTCTACAACCCTCTCCAGAAAATGTCCGAAGGCGGTCGTTTGGAGAGACTCATCCCGCCGCTGGCGCCGGAACGCCAGGCTATGGCGTCGAGTTTACATCTCCGACCGGAAACGCTTTGCAGGGACGAGTCAGAGGACTCAGCCCGGGGAAGGGTCATCGGCGGTTCGTCAGGAGCGAAGATCTCGGTCGCGGGACTGGCTGGGGCGTTGGCTCCGGCGGGTCGACGTGAGTTGGCTTGCGAGCTCGTGATTTGTAAGGGTGTCAACTGACATCTGCTCTCAGGACCGAGTTTCTCCACTCGATCACGAATCCTCACGATGGCACGCTTGGACCGCCGTCATTCAACGGCCACTCGCGCCATTCTTCGGTGTCGTCCCAGCGATCCGCTTCCCCGGCGCTGTCAATCTCGTCTCAGGGCTCGTCGTATTCCCCGGGGAGGATGGAGATGCCCGACGGCGTCCAGATACCGCAATTGTACAATGAGGTTTTGCAGCCCATCCAGACGGGCAGGATGCCCAGAGTGCCCAAACCCAAAGTCACGAGTGTGGCGACGGAACAGGCGAGTACGTCGCGTCGGACGAATAGCGGAATATTTAAGTGTCCCAGTAAGCTATTGGAGTCTCTTCTCGTTTGTATCTTGACTGATGCGCCACCATAGTCCCGGGGTGTGGGAGTACGTTTACGCGACACTTCAACTTGAAGGGGCATCTGAGGTCACACAATGACGAGAAACCGTTCAAGTGCATCTATGAGGGGTGTCCCAAGGGTACGTGGATGGCCTCAGGCGGGTGTGTTAGAAGTCATCGCTGATACGGCTTACAGCAACGGTCGGCTTCGCGCGGCAGCACGATTGTAAACGTCACATGCTGCTCCACGAGGGTTTGCGCCCATTCGAGTGCGATGGCTGCGGCAAGAAATTCGCGCGACTCGACGCCTTGACTCGTCATCGTGAGTTGCCCTGTCCTCCATGCCATGTCCTACCCACTGACGAGATTGGACCTTCCAGATAAATCCGAGCAAGGCCAAGAATGCGCAATCTCGCATCCGCTCCCGACGAACCCGGACGGATCGTACATGTCGGAGATGCAATACAAGGCGTATAGAGGCATCAAGCCGGGTCCCGTGCCCGGCCATGAGGACGGGTTCAAGCAGGAACCTGATTACACGGGGTATCCGATGGATGCAGATTTCGAATATGCGAGCGGGAGCGGGATGGAGGATTTCGATGGGTGAGGGGAGATGGTCAGTGGAGCGACTGTGTGGTGTATAGTGTATCTGTAATTCGCGGAATGGGGGATTAGTACGAGGAAGATATATTGCGTATATTTGTAGATTTACTTGTTTGCATGTCACATATGATCACCCATTTCAACCGGCCGGCTTACATGAAGTGGTTGTGCGGTGGAAGTCAAAACAACCCAGACAGAGGGGTTGCCGCGAGGACGAGACTACGCAAATACAATCAACGAAACTAGCGTTAGGCTCGTTATGAGGACATGGCTCCACTAAAGCGACAGTTATACTGAATATGTCCCCCTATCGCAGCACGCGCGCAATATAAACCCCTGCATATGATACAACCATCGCCCAAAAGACGCCTTTACCAATCCAGCTTTTTCTTCTGCTGTCCTCCGACAGGCACGGCGACGACCTTCTGGCCCTTTTTAGCGTATCCCACACCGTCCAGCCACGGCCACACGCCCGTTCGCTTCTCCTCAAATTTCTCGATCAGTTCTCGGTGTTGGAGCGTGAGTCCGATGTCGTCCAGACCATTAATGAGGCAGTGTCGTCTGAATTCGTCGATCTTGAACGGGATCGAAGGTTTGCCGTTCGGTCGAATGACACATTCGTTCTCGAGATCAACGGCGAGCTCGAGACCGGCCGAGGCGTCCTCGTACAGCGTCTCGAGATCCGCTTGTGGGAGTTCGAGGGGAAGCATGCCGTTCTTGTAGCAACTTTCGATCGGAGTCAGTTGGGATCCTGCTTCCTCTGCGCACAAGAGATTGGACTCACTTGCTCTTAAAGATGTCTCCGAAGGAGGGGGCCATGACGCATCGAATCCCAAAGTCGTTGAGTGCCCAGGGCGCGTGTTCTCGAGACGATCCACATCCGAAGTTGGCGCCGGTACAGACGAGCAGACTGGCGTGTCGGAAAGGTTCCTTGTTGAGCACAAAGTCGGGCTTCTCCTCGCCCGTCTTGACATCAAATCTGGCGGGCCAGAAGAGGGCCGAGCCGAGTCCGGTTCGGGCGAGCGTCTTCAGGAATTGTTTGGGAATGATCTTGTCGGTATCGATGTTTGCTTCCCACATTGGGGCGGCGATACCTCGAACAACATTGAACTTCGGGAGTCCAGCGGATGCAGCGGCAGCCTGTTTGACGGGCGTCTGACCTTCGGGAGTCTGCTCCGTAGGCTCGACGGGCGCAGCAGCGACGGTGACGGGGGTGAGGTAGTCAAAGTACGAGGTGATCTTGATACCGCTTTCCGCGTTGGAGTCGTTGTAGCCCATAATCTTTCGGACATCGGTGAATCGTCCCGCGAGCGCGGCGGCGGCGACCATGGCGGGCGACATGAGATGCGTTCGACCGCCGGCGCCTTGTCGGCCCTCAAAGTTTCGATTCGAGGTCGACGCACATCGTTCTTGAGGTTTCAGCTGGTCCGGGTTCATTCCAAGACACATCGAACATCCGGCTTCACGCCAGTCGAAGCCGGCCTTCTTGAAAATGACGTCCAGTCCCTCGGCTTCAGCTTGCTGCTTGACGAGTCCGGATCCAGGGACAACCATGGCGTACACGCCCTCGGCGACCTTTGTCGGACCTCCAGACTTGGCAGAAGCAACAATGACCCGCGCGGCGGATCGCATGTCTTCGATTCGTCCGTTCGTGCACGAGCCCAAAAAGGCCTTGTCAATCGTGACGTCCTCCATCGGGGTACCAGGGGTCAGGCCCATATACTCAAGAGAGTGAGCGGCATTTCCTCGCTGAGCTTCGGGGAATGATTGAGGGTCGGGAACGGCACCGTTGATAGGGACCGTGTCTTGCGGACTGGTTCCCCAAGTGATGGTCGGAATGATGTCTTCCGCTTTGATTTCGACTTCGATGTCGTATTTCGCGCCAGCGTCCGTTTTCAGCGTTCGCCAGTACGCCTCGGCCTGGTCCCACTCCTCTCCTTCTCTCGGGCTCAGGGGGCGGCTACGAAGGTAGTCGAAGGTGACATCGTCGGGTGCAATCATACCGGCTCGCGCACCCCCTTCGATCGACATATTACAGATCGACATTCTGGATTCCATCGAGAGCGCTCGGATGGCGGAGCCAGAAAATTCGATAACGCAGCCAGTTCCTCCCGCGGTACCGATGACACCGATGACATGAAGGACGATATCTTTCGACGTGACGCCTTCAGGCAGTTGTCCCTCGACGTTAACTCGCATGTTTTTCGATTTCGCTTGGGGGAGAGTTTGGGTGGCAAGGACATGCTCGACCTCCGAAGTGCCGATACCGAAGGCAAGAGCTCCAAAGGCACCGTGCGCTGGGACTGGAATCAGACAAAGCCCGCGAAATGTGGGAAAACAACATACTAGAGGTATGGGAGTCACCACAGACAACGGTTGTTCCGGGAAGGGTGAAACCTTGCTCAGGACCGATGATGTGAACGATACCTGTAGCTCGGCGTCAACCGCAATCACAGGCATCCAACGTCCAGAAAGAATGATTACCTTGTCGTTTATCGCTCATTCCGAAATACGTCAGGCCAAACTCCTTCACGTTGTCTTCAAGAGCTCCCACTTGAGCTCTGCTATCAGGTTCGTTGATGAAGGTCTGAATGTTGGTGAATGTTTTCCTCGACGAAGTCCTGGAAAGCTTCCGTCAGCCAAGCTCAGCGGGAATACCAGGCAGACTTACGGGATGTTGTGGTCAACGGTGGCGAGCGTGCAATCCGGTCGTCGAACTTTTCGTCCAGCATTTCGCAGACCTTCAAAAGCCTGAGGCGAGGTGACTTCATGGACGAGGTGTCGGTCAATGTAGAGGAGGGTATCTCCCTGCGCAGATTGGACGACGTGGTCGTCAAAGACCTTGTCGTAGAGCGTTCGGGGGGTCGAGGTGGGAGCAGGCATATTTCTAGCACAATGTATCAGATCGAGCTGGCTCCAGCTCGGGGAAGGGGAACTCACTGATTTCTTTCCGGATGTGGGGGATATAGGGTGTGAGAAACGGCGCTCTATAGCTTTAGAAACTCTATGGAGAAGTTTTAGGCCGGATGATGTGGATGCTATAGAGTGAAATGGAAAGTGGTGCATGAGTCGTGACGACGAGGGTGGAATCCTCTACATGTCATTGGCTAATACATCTTCGGCCGACAGGTCGCTCGGGGCTTTCGGCGCCGATCCTCAAAAGGTCTTCGCGTGGCGAATTAGGCGCGACTGTTATTAGGTAGGCTAAGCGTCTGGGGTCCACCCAGCGCATACCATTTCGCACACCACAGCTATGCGAGGGAGAAGATATGACTCGCATGCCCAGGGGAAGCTTCACATCTACTGCTTCGACGGCATTCTGCGTACAACCGTCCGCGGTGGCGGTACGAACTTGATATCAGAGGGCGACGCCGATGGCGGTCGACTTCGTGGGCGCTAGGATCTTGTTCCGCCATATGTCAGCAGGAGGAGACCCACGTCTTTTCTTCAGATCCCTGAACTTCCAGTGCCCACTTCCGCTCGACTAACCAAACGAAACAGCGTAAGACTCAAACAGCTTTCTGTAGAGGTGCTATATTGGTTGGATGGTCCATCTTGCAGTCAAGTGTGGGCGTATTGCATCCGACCAACTCTCTCAAGCACTGGTAACACTCTTTCCAAGTGTCAACGGTCTCAATCATCAGATGGCGGTCGACGCAACCTACCGGAAAGTGGCCTATTGCGATAAGAATGTATTCTTAGGGCAGAAGCTTCGGCGGCGGTATATAGATGAAGGCTGTGACAGCATGAAGACGAGTTTGGCGTTGGGACAGAGATAGCGGTCATGCGAGCTATGCATATGACACGCTATAATCCCAGGGCTGGAAGGAGGGACTCGCAGAAATAGGTTTTCAAGGAGGTGCTCTCGATCCCGAGTGCCTGGTTTCATCATCAGCATAACGTCTGATCTTGTGGAGTAGGGAATCACCTCGACAACGGAGTCGGGAAATGTTCCAGCTGGGAAGTAAGGGTATCGAGTGTCCATCATGAACCGATACATCTAAGCTTGGTCAGTCGTTGCTGTAACACCAACTTGTGGTGGCTCACTAGGTCGGCTTCGCTATTGGGCTCCCCACCATACACGTCTTGGTCCAAGACGACTTCAAGACCCGAAATCTGGACATGGGTGAGTGACTTGCACGGCGGACAGAGAACAAACCTCTTTAATCAATGCCATTTGCTCAGCTACAGAATAGTATCGTTCTCCCAGCGAGAGTGTTTTGTGTCGAAGGTTTTGAGCGTGATACTGCTCAATTATCCTCACGACAGCGGTCCCCAAATCGCGCGATGTGAAGAATGTAGCCACTAGAAAACAAGGCTTCAGTCAGACATCCTCTAGCGTGAGCGAGACCTCACTCTTCGACTCTAGGACAGCATGCGGCACTCTTACGTGTAGCTTTCCATCGTCGCCTTTGATGATCCACTCGAAGTTGACCCAATTATCGGAAAACATCTGATAGTCACTTGAGCACAATCTCGTATCCGCAGTCGTGACCCACACCCAGAGCTATATACACGCTCTCGAGGCCCAAGCTCGTGATATACTCTTGGACTTCGATCTTGTCTTGAAATGTCGGAATACTCGGGTACGCGCCCTTACTTGCGGCTGCAGCGTCTGGTGCAGAGCCCCTTGAACGCCTCGGTCAGCGGACTACAACGCACGCCAATCTCGCTCTACTGACCAGATTAGCAGAGGGGTTCCTGCTCCTTGGACTGCGTCCGCAATTGTAATCCCCTGCTGTTTCTCGCTGGGTAACTTGGAGATGCTCTCTGGGCTCCCAGGCGATGCCATCATTGCTGGATCGTCTGGAACAGGTATTGCGTAGACGATCTGAGCACCCGCGAGGATCCGGGGCAAGTTCGAGGGATCGGCATGATCGTATAGTGTAGGAACAACGTTCTTCAGCCCTTGAAATGCAGAGATGGTCTTTGCCGACGAAGGCGAGCGTGTGAGGGCGCGAATGGTGTATCCAGCTTGAGACAATGCTTTGGTGACGGAAAGACCTTGTGTTCCCGTGGAGCTGAAAACTACCGCCGTGGGATGTTGTACCGTCATACTGCTCGATAGACGAGAATGGAAGACAGACAATCTTATTATCGTAACTTGTCTATCTAACCGGTAAATCAAGATCGATATCTCGCAGAACAACCACTTCGCGAGATTACCGGCGCGTATTTCGCTTAAGCACTTCCTAGAGGACAGTAATCCCAATGACTATATCAATGGCTGGTGAAACGTTAGCCTTCGATCTCTGCAAAATCACCATTGTGCTACAGGTTCTACGAGCTCGACCCTGTTGATAGTGCTGTAAGGACAGCGGAAGAGCGAGATCAGGGTTATTCTTCATCCTTCGTGTAGGTAGGGTTGCCTCTGCAGGAAGTAAGTTTCCCAGCAATGACAACGCGCTTGCGTTTCGGGTCATAATACAGCGTGGAAGTACCCCATATATTCCGACCTTCATCATCAACATCACCCGAGTTAGCTGAGTCGAGTTGTTTGATAACGAGTTCCGGGACCGGCTGTGGGGGCAGAACAGACGGTGTGAGCTTTTGGAAAGAAGAAAAGCCAAATCAAATTGCTTCGCTGATGGCATATATTCGGTACAAAGGATGCTAGCTGAAAGGTAGTACAGAAAAGCTGAGGCGTGCTTCGTACTTGCCCAGTATCGGCTGTCATAGTGAGGTATTTGTGCCGAGGGAAGCAACGAATCCGGGACCCAATCTCGGACACTTGAAACACAGCAGGCAGAGAAACGAACATGAACTCGGGAAAGTGGAAGAAAGTTGAGCAGGGTGCGGGTGCTCGTTTGGACTGGACCTTAGGGGAAGGTCTCCGATCTCACTCATCAAGCGAGGTCATTCACGACTCGCTGTCGTATGTGATCTATCGGCTCCATCGACCCGCTTCTTTCGCAACCGCGAAGCTGAATGCACATTTACATATGTCTACGTTGTGCTATGTACGAGGTATCAGGATCCAGCTTCTTAGGTTCTACAACTTCGCTTTGGCACTGATTTCCCGGTCACCGGAAACCGATCTTCTCTCACCTCTGTTCTCCCTCGACTTGAGCCTCACCCATTGTTCCAAGCTTCCAACCAACCCCTCGATCACAGCCTTATCCATCCCCGCCCTCAAACATATCCTTACCCTCTCCCCTCCGGGTGGAACGGTCGGCGGAACTACAGGCCTGACTATGAATCCCTTTTCGAGGAGGAACGATGAGAGAGCATGCGGGGTCGGAGAAAGCAGAGCGTGGATGGGTGAGGAGGGATCTTGCGGGAGATAAGGGGTAATGGAC
>JASZXS010000212.1:0-27822 GCA_035521475.1 Tremellales sp. Uapishka_1 | reverse complement strand
ATGCGGGGGGGACGAGGTGTCCGAGATGCCCTATAAATCATGTACTGCATGTATGTATACATAACGAGTACGCTTACAGCTTGCCACTGGATCGCCACGAGACAGAAGCGAACCGGAACGGCTTTCCGATAAGCGTCGTTCAGTTGTTGTTGATCGTCAGAGAGACTATCCCTCCAAGCAGGCCGCACCATGTTTGCTCATCTAACGCAGCAAGGTAGGTGATGTCTTCAGATGTCGATAGAGCCACGCTGACCCTCCGGCAGACAAGGTCAGTACATTACAGCGAAAAGAAAGCCTAGGTGAATTGACCCTACCTGACCGTACCTAGCTGGCCTTCTTTGACCTCCTGGACGAGTACTTCGAGTCCCGACCTCACCTACGGGCCACCTCGCCCCCGACCTCGGCAATGACTGCTTCTTCCTCCTCCCGCACCCTGCCACCCGTCGCTCGCACCTCATCCTCCTCTGTGAGCCGGACGGCCGCGCCGACGCTGCCTTCCCCGTCCGCTGCCGAGCCCGACCGGTCCTTCCAGCAGAACACGTCCGCCGCGCTCTCCCATCTCGCCTCCACGAACCCGGGGCTGACGTCCAAGCTCATCTCCTCGGGGATCCGGTCGGGGGCGTCGAACGCCAAGGGCGGCCTGGGCAAGCTCGCGCAGAACCAGCAGGTCTCGGATGCGCTCGGCAAAGTCGGCGCGCGGGGCTTGGCGATGAATGCGGGCGCACAGCGGGAACAGGACAACACACCTGCGTCCTCGGCACCGGCGCAGGCGCAGGGAAAGAAGAGCGGCGTCTCGGGCCTCGTCCAGTCCAAAGTGGGTGACCCCCTCTCTGTGTCTCTCTCGCCTGTTTCCCTGCCTCTGCTCACACGGACACGGACAGACGTTCGGGCACGTCGATACCTCGAGCAAGATGGGTGCTTTCACGTCCATGTGGAAGGACCCGCAGAAAGGTACGTCTCGTCGACGGACGCGAGCGGCCCGCGATGCTGATCGCAATCCGCACACCAGTCAAGGAACCCTCGGCCAACACGTACATCCCGCCGACGTTTCAGCAAAAGCAGAACCTCCCTCCGCCACCGAGACGCGGCGTGTCGCAGCCGGAGCCCGAGCCTGAGCCAGAGGAAGACTTTGGGGCAGAGGGCCAAGCCGAGGTCGTGTATGATTATGCCAGTGCAGTGAGTTTGGCAGCGGGGCGTAGCCTGCTCGCAGGAGGTCGAGCTCATGCCACCCAGGACGCGGGCGACCTCCCCGTCCAGAAGAACCAGATTGTGAATGTTCTCGAAAAGACGTCGAGCGATTGTACGTCTTGCTTCAGCTCGCTCATCCACCTGGCAGCTAATACATACACCTGCGCAGGGTGGACGTGCGAAGATGGGGATGGCCGGAAGGGTCTGGTCCCCGCCAATTATCTCAAGGAAATCTAGCGGTTGCGAGGATCGCGTCTTGTCTCTGTATCGCAGTCTTGGGATCCAGAGATGCATCCGTCAAGGGTCAAGGAGTTCATTCACACATGCATTTGCGTTGCACAACCACACCTTCACCTTCATCCCCAACTCCCGCTCTCCTTCTCTCTACTCTGCCGCGGCTCCCAGCACCCGCAGCGTTCTATCCAGTCCACCCAACACAATCTTCTGTCCCAGCGCGCCGAACCGGGCGCCCGTCAACACCGCGGCATTGTCGTCAAACTTGTACAGCTCGTCCCACGTCTTGTTGGCATAGATCCGCAGGTCGGTTCCGGCGACCGACAGGAATTGCGCCGAGGTATCGAATCGTACTTCCGACACCGTGTTTTCAGCGGGCAAGTTCCACGTCGAGATGATCTGCAGTTTTCGCAGATCGAAGATGTTGATCGTCGGGCTGTCGAGGGCCGACGTCGCGAGGTAGTACCCGTTCTCGGAGAACGAGAGCGAGTTGATGCCCTTTTCGTGGCCCGTCGATTGGAGCGACGCGGCGAGGTCGGTCGACTGTCGTGCATCCCAGACTCGGACGAGACCGTCCTTCGTGCCTCCACCGTGCAGGATGCCGTCGGGATGGACGGCAAAGGACGAGTAGGAGAACCCGCCCTCGAGGTTCGAGAGCGCCGAGTAAGTCGCGACCGTCTCGGAGGCTTCAATGTCGTACAGCGACCAGGTGGAGTCGGTCGACGCGGACGCGATCAGCGTCTTGGTAGGGTGCACGGCCAGACCCGTCACTTCGCCCTTGAACGACGAGATGCTCGCCTTGTTGACCCATTTGCCGGCATCCGAATCCTGGCCCCAGATCTTGACCGTCTTGTCGGCACTCGACGACACAGCCAGGGAATCGTTGATGAATGCGACGTGAGTGACGGCTTTCGTGTGCCCTTTACATGTGCCGACGACTTTGCTCGACTCGAGATCGTACAGCTGGACCACCTTGTCGTTTCCACCGGTAAGCACCTTGTTGGAGTCGGAGGCCAGGTCGATCGCAGCGATTCCAGCAGGTTTTGTAGCGTGCAGAGACGGGACATGGGTTGTTTGCGTGTAGGTCTTGAGAGTCGCGGCGGTAACGTAACCTGGAGCGGGCTTTCTCTTCTTTCGCACAGAAGATAAACTGCCGAGTAGCTGGTCAGGGGGCGGGCAAAAAGATCAAAGGGGATGACGAACGATGCGCTCGTGTCCAGGATCCTAGCCTCGACACCCTTGGGCAGGGCGCCGGTAGACTCCTCAGGGGCCATCTCCACATCATCTGCGGCCGGAGCGAATCCGATCGTAGCCTGGATAGAAGCGAGTGCCCTAAGTCTTGGGTTAGCGTTCAAGACTCTAACCATTCGAAACCACACCCACTCTCGAGATTCATCTCGCTCCTTCATCAACCGAGCGATCACCCGAGTGGCAGCATCTTCCCGGTACAGCGCGTTCGCAAGCTCTTGTCTACGAAGGATCAATGTAAGGCCTGCTGAACGTAGGTATCAGGCATCAACACCTACCTCGAACTGTTGAACGCCTTCTTGATCTCGAGAGACTCGAGCATGATGGAGTCATACTCGGATTGAAGCGACGTGAGCAGAGCAGGGATCGATGTCTGAGTGCTTGCGCGAGGCGGGAGCGTGTTGGGCTCTATGGTGACCAACATTGAGTGACCAGTCTCGCTAAGTATCCAGGTTGAATAGACGTACTGGCTTTAACCTCAATCAGGTCCTCTTTCGTCAGCGCTTCGCCAGAGACAGGGTCGGTTCCATTTGATTCTGGTGGTCATTGTCATCAGCTTCGGGTCACGATACACGTTAAACAACGGCACGGATGTCACTGACCGATGTAACGCTCAATAAGAGCCTTTTCGTAAACTGTCCCGGACAGCTTGGAAACTACGGGAACGACCGGCGGAGAGCCCGAGACTGCACGAGTTAAAACATCAGTATATTCATCGAAGCGCTCTCGGCCGGAAGACCCACTGGCACAGAAGAACATGGTGGAGTATGTTCGGAAGGTGAATGGAGAGGTGTAGATGTTTTAGTCGACTGAAGCCAATGATGGAGGAGCCGTATCATTCAAGCAAAATGACACGTCAGGAAACGAACCCCCTGTGACGGACCGGATCTTTGAGCTTGTACTAGTCGGCGACTCTTTTGCTTGACTCTAGCTATTATACCTCTATCTCACGTTTCGTTGGACAAGACGATTTGGGGCGACAGGCGATACTGTCAAGGTAGAAGTGTCGAAACGCTGGCCTGGTGGTCCTAGAGACGTCAGCACAAAATGTCGGATTTGAAGACGTTCATCAGTGACAACGTTGTCCGCGTGAGTTCTCCTTTCTCTTCCACCCTATTTCCGCCAACGGCCTCTATCAGCTGTTGGGGTCCTCAGATGCGGCGACGGTCGACTACGTGCACTCTTTGGGTGAGCCCGTTCTGCTTCTGACCGACGACAACTCTAATCTCTCTTGCCACCCAGCTCTCTCTTCCAAGACCCCAGGAGATCTCTACTCCGCTCTTCTCACCGTCGGTCTTTCCGACTCTTCCGACTCACAAGCATTCGCATCTCAGGTGCACGGACTCGTACCTCGCAAAGTCAGGACAAAGGCCCCCAAATCGACGAGTCTGGTGAACAAGAAGTTCGGCCTGCTGTTAGAGGACGAGCTTGATGTCGGACCCTCGTCACGGAAGGATAAGAAGAAGTCGAAATCAAAAGGAAAAGAAAAAGAACGTGAGAGGGAAGGCGACGGAGCGGTCAAGCATGGACGAAGCGCGAGGAAACGCGACACCGAGGGGAACTGGGAGTCGGATGAGGAGGAAAAGGAGAAGGAACGAAAGCGCTTGCGGGTGGACTCGCCCCCGCTGCAGAACGATGACGGAGACGAGGAGGTGAAGGTGGAGGAGACGGAGGCGGAGCGTATTGCAAGGGAAGAAGCGGAGGATGCGATAGAGCGGGATGCGTTCACGGAACGGATCAAGGAGAGGGACAGGGATCGCACCAGGCAATTGGTCACGGACCGCACGTCAAGATCGGAGGGAGGGATCGAAGCTGCCAAGCGGGCCGCTTTGGCCGATGATGCTGAGGCTCGAAAAGCCGTCATGGAGGATTTGCGGCTGCATTCTCGACAGGAGTATCTGACGAAGCGAGAGCTTCAACGTCTGGACCTGTTGAAGTTGGAAATCGAGGACGAGAAGATACTGTTCCGAAACCAGAAGATGTCGCGGAGGGAGTTGGAAGAGTTTGAGCGAAAGAAGGAGTTGATCAAGATTATGGAAGCTCGACAGAGGATAGACGATGGCACGGACGGGTACCAATTGCCGGACGATTACATCACGGAGCAAGGAAAGATGGACACCAAGAAGAGGAAGAACGCCCTGTACCAGCGATACGAGGAAAGCAAACCCGTTGACGGACAGTTTGTGACAGATGTCGATCAATGGGAAGCCGCTCAGGCCGAAAAGACGGAGCTCAAATTCGGAGCCATGGACAAAGTCATGGAGGAGGATGCGTACGAATACGTGTTCGATGAGAATCAGGGGATCAAGTTCCTGCAGGATGGAGGACTGGACGGCACGTTGACGGCCGAGGCTCAAGCCATGATGGCGCGTATAGCAGAAGCGGAAAGCAAAGGTATGTCTTCCTTGGCTGCCTCTTCCCGTATGCACTCGTCTGACCGATGTTTCACAATCGCAGCAACGAGTATGGAGGCGACCCGGAAGTCGCTTCCGATCTACGAGTTCCGCGACGATCTGCTGGAAGCTATCGCTGATCATCAAATCATCATCGTAGTCGCCGAGACTGGATCCGGCAAAACCACCCAGTTGCCTCAATATCTACGCGAAGCTGGATACTGCAAAGGCGGACTGAAGATTGGGTGTACGCAGCCGCGACGAGTGGCAGCTATGAGTGTTGCTGCTCGTGTAGCGGACGAGATGGGAGTTCGGTTGGGTCAGGAAGTCGGCTACTCGATCCGTTTCGAAGACATGACGAGCGACAAGACCGAGTTGAAGTACATGACGGACGGCATGCTGCTGCGAGAGTTCTTGACGGATCCGGAGCTATCGACATACGCTGCTTTGGTGATTGACGAAGCACATGAGCGGACACTCAGCACCGATATCCTGTTTGGGTTGGTCAAGGTCAGTCGACGGTTGGCTCATTCTCGAGGACCTCATGCTGATCTTTTGCGATGTAATAGGATATCGCGCGATTTCGACCGGAACTCAGGTTGTTGATCTCGAGTGCAACGCTGAATGCGCAAAAGTTTGCTGCGTACTTTGATGATGCACCCATCTTTGACGGTAAGTCGGACTCCTGGGAACGGCATGGGTTCAAACTGACTATCGCTGCAGTGCCAGGTCGTCGATTCCCCGTCGACATGTTCTACACGCAGCAGCCCGAAGCAAACTATATCCATGCTGCTGTAACGACAATTCTCCAGATTCATACGACGCAGCCTAAAGGCGATATCTTGTTGTTCTTGACGGTAAGTTGATCGGCAGTAACATCACCTCTGACAGTACTGATGGTTCATCGGCAGGGACAAGACGAGATTGAAGCGACGGAAGAGAATCTAAAGGAAACCATGTACACCCTCGGGGACAAGGTTCCGGAACTGATTATTGCGCCCATCTATGCCAATCTACCTTCGGAAATGCAAACGAAGATATTTGAGCCGACCCCCGAGGGTGCCAGAAAGGTGAGCTGCTTGAATCAGTGACCTTGGCCATCAAGCTGACGAGAAAGCAGGTCGTTCTCGCCACAAACATCGCCGAAACGTCCATCACGATCGACGGAGTCGTCTATGTCATCGATCCAGGATTCGTGAAGCAAAACAACTACAACCCAAAAACTGGCATGTCGTCGCTTGTTGTTGAGCCCGTCTCTCGTGCGTCTGCGCAACAACGAGCCGGCAGAGCTGGTCGAGTCGGTCCCGGAAAAGCGTTCAGGTTGTATACAAAGTGGGCGTTCCGAAACGAGCTGCTTCAAGATACCGTTCCGGAAATTCAGAGGACGAATTTGGGAATGGTCGTCCTGATGCTGAAATCTCTCGGCATCAATGACCTGCTCAACTTCGACTTCCTGGACAAACCGCCAGCCGAGACGCTGATCCGGTCGTTCGAGCTGCTCTACGCCTTGGGGGCTTTGAACCATAAAGGCGAGTTGACGCGGTTGGGTCGACGGATGGCGGAGTTCCCGGTGGATCCGATGTTGTCGAAGGCGATCATTGGCAGTGAAAACTTCAAATGTACCCATGAGGTCAGTGTCTCGCACACCGCGTTAGAAAATGAAAAGACTGACGATCACCTGCCTGAATAGGTTCTGACCATCATCGCCATGCTCCAGGAATCGGGATCGCTTCTGTATCGCCCCAAAGATAAGAAGGTGCACGCGGAAAAGGCCCACAAGAACTTCACGAAACCCGGAGGCGATCATTTCACGCTGTTGAACATCTTTGAACAGTGGGCGGACGCCAACTACTCGCAGCAATGGTGCTATGAGAATTTCATTCAGTTCAAATCGCTGGGTCGTGTGCGGGATATCCGAGATCAGCTGGCTGCGTTGTGCGAGAGGGTCGAAGTCGTGATTGAGAGCACCCCAAACGAGATCATACCGGTGCAGAAGGCCATGACCGCGGGTTACTTTTACAATACGGTGAGTAGACTCTTCTCTCTCTCGATCGGCGAGTGAAAGCTGATGCGGTGGACCAGGCCCGAATAGATAAAGGCGGTGGCTACAGGACGACAAAGAATAATCACTCGGTGTTCATTCACCCTTCGTCGTGTCTGCTGGGAATGCAGCCTCCACCGAGGTTCATCCTGTACTACGAACTGGTCCTCACCTCGAAGGAGTATATGCGACAGTGCATGCCGATCGAGGGATCCTGGTTGGCTGAACGTGAGTCCTTGTGCTCGCCACCATCGTGATGTCGTTCGCTGACGGGCCATGTTCAGTGGCACCGCATTACTTTAGCAAGAGCGAGATCGAGCAGGCGATGGGATCAAATAGTTCGGTGAAGATGCCCAAGGCGGTCGCTCAGCCCAAGGTTGGCCCTGTGCTGACCTAGGTAGTGGGCTATTGCGGAGACATATGCATTTCACGATCTTGCACTGCTGGGGACTACTTCTAGGCAATGTTTCACGATAGACTTCAATCGAGCAGGTCCTTGTGGTTCGCTGATAGGACCGCTTCGACTCAGTACATGTTCATGATCACCCTCTGCGGTTCCAGGCTTAGCCCTAGAGAACCCACCGACTTGAAAGGGCAGTTCCGCTTCGATGCACCACCCTTATGAGAAGCGCGTGGGATACGCCGAAGTCGATAGCATCGCTGCGGGATTCTGACTGTCTTCTATACCACGGTGATTTCAGATTCAAGTCTGGCTTCAGCACTGCATCGCGACAGAATACAGAGCGGAACGAGATAGATGTTCTGCCGGTACCACATTCCCCCTCCGAATGATTATAATGCCAATTCCCCCCACCGCTACGCGCGCTTCCCGTTCCATCCGCTCACTGCTTGTCCGCGATGGGTACATCTCTCCCCGTAATCTGGACGAAGCGAAACGATCAGCACGAATGCGATGCTAACCCTTTCTTCCCCGCCCACTGACCTTCTTGAACACCTTTCGGATCGCATCACTGATCTTTTCGGTGGTCTGGCTGGACTGTCCGCGGCCGAGTTTTCGCAAGACCGTGTCGACGCCTTTGTCTATGTGTCGTCTCGCGGTCAGTCTCGCCGCCGGAGCAAGCAAACTGGATTGACTTACCGAGGGCGTCTTGCTGACCGGTAGCAGCGCCGGCAGTCCCGGTGTTAGTAGTGGTTGCGCCAGATTGCATGGTCTCGTATAGTTGATGGGTTGTGCGGTTGTGTAGAGGTTCGTTATGGTTGTAGAGAATGGAGATCACATCGTGTGAACCATCCCGCCCGTATCACAGCCTGTCGCACGATTCAGAAATAAGGCTTATACTCCAGACCGAGCGTCATTCCCGATATCTGACACGTACGACACCCTCCCGATCGTTTTCAACCGAGGCAGTGATTTTGTCCACTTTCTCGTCTCACATTGGGTGCTCCCAAGGTCATCCCTCGCGCTGTTTCCTCTGGGCGCGTCATAGAAGCAAGACGGAAGTGCACGATGATGAGAGCGATGCAGTGCATATGCGATGTCTACCGAGAATTGACAACCCCGCCGAGCCATCAATACTGGGAGATCAACATCGACATCCTCCATCCATTCGAATCCTCCTGTCAACGGTTTTCAGCTTTCTAGCCTGCAGGCGAGATACCGAGATACAGAATGAGCAGCAACAACAAGTCAGATTCGCTGATGGACCATTGTAGTACTGACGCATGGCGCCCCAACGAAGGGGCACCCGCAACATCTCGGATAGAAGAAAGCGAGCTGGCTGAACTCGCGAATCTGACCGTTCCGGTGAGGCTTGACGACTCCAAGGACTCGTTGGCTTGACATGCCCCAAAACAAGACAAGG
Source organism: Tremellales sp. Uapishka_1 (assembly GCA_035521475.1). NCBI lineage: Eukaryota > Fungi > Basidiomycota > Tremellomycetes > Tremellales > Tremellales sp. Uapishka_1. The sequence continues at coordinate 18,895 of JASZXS010000212.1, read as the reverse complement.
TAAGCTCGTATCCACCTAGGCGCCTGCACTTGCCTTACTAGTCGTAGAAGCTGAAAAACTCCACGGGAAATCCAAGCTTGGGAAACACGCTACTGCTGATACCCCGAGTACGGGACCGCCGAGCTCCCGCGCTTCGCAGATTTCGAAGTTGGAATCGCGATCTGATGCAGCGAGCGGCACGTCAGGAGTGCGGACCAGTCGATTGAAGCTTCTCACTGACCACGATTTCATCACTGATCTCGCCGAAAATTGGGGCTTGAAACAGAGGAAAGAGGGGGACTGGAGGTTGCGAGACTGAAGATCGGATGATATGCACGAGCGGTTCGCAGTTCCGTGTCTTCCGTAGAGCCTTAGCATCGTTGGAAATGATTGCTGATTGACCGAACCGCCCCGCGATTACCCACTACAAATCTGGTGAAAGGAGGTAGAATGTCGTTTCTCGCGTTTGTCGTCACGTACCTCGCATAATGTCCCTCCCGCTTTAATCGTGTCTCTTTACCATTTGCCACTTTCTTGTACTCAACTGTCACGGAAAGGTGAGCAAGACGGACAATGGCAACAGCCACGTCGGGGAGTACAGTCATGGCGAGATTTGGAATGGCTCTCAGTCGGCGAGACCTCCCATAAGTCAGCAGACGAACGAGTAATCAAGAGGCTTCCGGGGGTTCTTAGGCTCGAAGGAGGTAGCACTGCACAATCGTGAGGCAAAGCATCCACTGAAGGGGTTCTGACCATATTTGCCCAGTATATGACAAGATTGATGTCACTGCCAACGAGGACTCGAGAATGAGCCGGGTCATGGCAGCTGCGCATAAGCATCCAAATCTGGTATTTGGTCGAAAACTCCTAGGAGATGACGCAACAGGACCTTCTGCGTAGCCCTCTATCTTTTGTCGGATTCCTCAGCCAAGGATGTGGGGTCTGCGGAATCGTGGAGTCAGCCTCGCTTATCGTGGACTCCTCACGACCCTCCTTTGGTTGTCAACAATAAGATACCCCTTTGATGCTGATCTTGAGCGCAAGGTGATCACTCCTTTCCTCACCCTCTTTAGCTACCCGGGCTGTAGTCAGTCTATCGAAATACCGTGGAGCCTTCCCATTCAGATTCTCGGTAATTTCCCGGAACCTTGAGTGCTGACTATGGAGCAGATAGCTCGGCACCCCTCGATGCGTGCAGCCAGCTCCTTGTGTGAAGAGGCGCGTGCTGCGCGTGCTGAGTATTCCGTTTAGTGGGGAGTGTGCTTTCACAATGGTGATCTGAAACGGGGGATGCTGCATGGACGTTACGTCATCCCCCTGACTTTGGCTGCAGGCAAAGTTTCATTGTTTGCGTTCCATGAAACGGAATTGTGCAGATACATGTATGCATGTGCAGCATCCCCTTCCCCCGTCCAACGAGAATGATGGGTAGAGACAGATTCCCTACGCTGAAAGCAAAGAGCAAGGATGAGCGTCATTTGGGGAGAGAGAAAGCTGTGTTGGTGACTAATTAAGCGATCTGATAACCGCACGACGGCGTGACTGCGGCGGCCCCCCCCCTTTGTTGGTTGCGTCCGGGGTGTCCCCTAGAAAAACTCCACATGATGCCAAGTCAACTTTGTCTTTACAAAGCATTCAAGCTGTCGTAGCTGTGCAATCACAATTGGATACCGAACAGGGATCCCACATTCATTCGTCTACTACACTACCGGTTGGATCGCAACCGCTTCATAATGTCTGCCAACGACGGAATCAAAAGAACCGATTACATGGTTCGCTCATATATGTTGGGCCATTCTTGGAAAAGCTGACTTTCTGGACAGGGCTACACTGCACCACCCCCAGCTTCCCAATCGCAATCCAACCGACTACCACCTCAAGAAATGTCTGCGCTGTCACGCGATTACCTTGGCACGAACCAAAATGCTCATCTGCGGTACGTCGGCTGCACCTCCACCGACGTCTCAGCTCACAGACTAAAGCCCCTCCCAAAGCGACCAGTCCATCGACGCTACCACGCTCGCACCCACCTCCCCTACCGACGCATACGATCCGAGCTCACTGACCAGGGAGAACTCTCGGAGCGCCCTGCATACGCCCGGAGAGGAAGGTAAACCTATCCTCTTCATCCTCCGCCTGCCCGTCCAATCAGCTTATTGTTCCCCCCACAGGCTACTCGTCGCATTCGCTCGCTGGCTCACAGTCTCAGTACTACGTTCCAGCTCCCCAGGCTGCGGCGACCGCGACTCCACCTAGCAGCCTACCTACATCTCACGTACATTATCCACCTTCGCCCTACCTGGCGAAACCCGGTCCCAAGCAGGGACAAGATTACACTACTATCCCTCTTAATTCTCCGTACGAAGCGACCTCCTCGCCCATGCAGTCGGGTAGGAGTACCCCGAACGGAACCAAGAAACACCGGTTCTCCTTTCTTCCAATGCATTCCTCGACTAGCCTGGAAAATACCAGCGAGAAGGAAAAGAGGCCCAAGGCCGCCAGCAGAAGTCATAGCTGGGATCTGCTGGGCGGTGGCCGTGACAGGGCAGACTGGGAGGAATACAATCTCGCCACGTCGAGCGTCGCGAATCTTCGATTTGCCGAGGGAGATGCCGGGACAACAAAGGTGGGTCCTACATCGCTGGATTCGAGCGATGCTGTGTGTGGAGCTGACTGTCTTTCTCACTCGCAGCTCTCACGGATGTATTACTGGTTGCTGAACAAAGGCATCGTTGTGCGATGGGCAATGTACATCCTCCCCATCCTCGCCTTGCTGTGGATCCCGGGCATAGTGGGAGAATCGGACAAGCACGATGCTACAGTGTGGAATGTACCGTTGGTAAGTCGAGGTGCCAATCATGGCGTGTTCAATCAAGCTAACTGTCTCGGCAGCTGTGGTGGTCTGTGTGGTTGTCGGTCTTGTGGCTGGGCTTCTGGGCGGCCACTGCAGCCTTTATGATGCTTCCTTCCATCTGGCGAAACACCGTCGGCGCTATCATCCCCAATGCGCGCTTGTATACCGACATCATCGCCAATCTTGGTCGGTGGGTGTTTCCCTCCCCCTTCGTCTCCCTTCGCACCAGCTGATGTACGAAAAAGGTATATGAAACTTATCGCGTGGACGTTGGCCATGTGGGTTTCCTTCACGCCATTGGTCATCAACCATTACAATGGAGACTCGGCGGCGACATCCCGCTCGGATCTCACCATCTTTGTCAACTTGCTCTTCGGGCTTTTCCTCTGCTCCCTGGTGCTGGCAGGCGAGAAACTTTTGATCCAGTTGATCGCGATGCAGTTCCACAAGGACTCGTATGAGGATCGTCTGCGGGACCAGAAGTTCCAGATCAAATGCTTGACCACGCTCTACATCAACTCGAGGGATGTGAGTGTGGACTTCGGGGAGACAAGCTTGTGGTGAGCTGATAGAATGGCAGATTCCCGGCAGATCGGATACGATGACGGACGCGGATTCGAAAAGGACTAAAGGAAGTCATATCCCGAGGATGGCGATGAGGAAGGCCATGAGAGGTCTGCGAAGCGTCGCCGCAAATACCACCACGTATGTCTAAGCCATATTTTTGCGACTGGAGCTGATGGTTGTCGCAGGGCGCTTGGAAACGTTGCTTCGGAAATGGCCGGTCAAAGTGTCTTGCAGACGAATTCACCTGCGAACCGAGTCACCGCTGCACTCAACTCGGCTGCGAAATCTAAAGCTGTGCGTTTGGATGACGCTTGCAAAGAACACCATACTGATCCAATTGCAGCTTGCCAGGCGTCTGTTCTACTCTTTCCGACAGGGCGGAGACGACCATTTGGTCCTTGCGGACGTCGTTCGATTGTAAGCCATACCAATAGCTAGGTTACTGAAGACTAACATCAATTCAGCTTCCCCGATCTCGAAACCGCCCAAGCGGCATTCACCGTCCTCGATATCGATGAGAATGGGGATGCCACGCGAGACGAGATTGAGACAGCTGTCTTGGGAGTGCACCGCGAAAGACTGAGCTTGGAAGCCTCCATGCGGGACCTGGACGGTGCCGTCCGTCGGTGAGTACCTGAGAAGGTAGAAGGGCCGAGCTGATCGTCCGTCCCAGACTGGATGACATCTTCATGGTTCTTGTTCTTGTCGTTGTCATCCTGATCATGGCTGCGATGGTGGTACGTCAAAGATGTCGCTCGTGTAGTCTGGAAGCTCACAGGGAAGGGTAGACGACGAAGTTGACCACCCTTGTGACCTCCGCTGGCACATTCATCCTCGGGCTCTCGTGGCTGATCGGATCGACCATGCAAGAGATCTTGTTGGCTTGCATTTTCCTATTTGTCAAGCATCCGTTCGATGTCGGAGATCGAGTGGATATCGAGTATGTGATTCCCAACCTATCTGGTCATTGTGCTTACAATGACTGTCTTTTCAGTGGCAACTCGTACACCGTAGCAAGGATGCAATTGATGTCGACGTCGTTCAAACGGACGGACGGCAAATACGTTTGGATCGGTAACAACATACTCGCATCGAAAGTTATCGAAAATGGTGAGCTAGCTGGACCTCGTTTACGATGAAAGCTCAGGCAAAGCGCAGTCCGCCGATCTGGACCAACGCACGAAACTTTCATGTTTGAAGTGGCGTTTGATACCTCTTTCGAGGCGCTGCAGACTCTGCGCTCGGTCATGTTAAACTTCTGCAAAGAAAACTCCCGAGACTTCTTGCCCATCTTCGATGTCTTGGTCGACGATATCCCAGCGCAGGGAAAGATGAATTTGAAGGCCGATATCAAGTGAGTCACGCGTCCATAACGACGAAACAAATGCTGATGCGATAAATGATTAGGTACAAGAGTAATTGGCAGCAGGGGGCTCTCAAAGTCCAGCGAAGGAACAAGTGGATCTGTGCATTGAAGATGACGTGAGTCATACTCAGCTTCGGAATGAGAGTGTGTTGACCGAGAGTCGTAATCAGAATGCTCGAGCTTAAGATCTGGGGACCTGCTGGGGCGGGAGATCCTGCCCCACCTCCTCCCGATGCAGTCAGGTATACTCGTGAGTTTTGCCATCACGCGTACTGCATGGACTGACAAGCCAACGAACTTTCCAGTGGTCCCTTATGAGGACGTCATGGCTTCGTCTCAGCCTACTTCTTCTGGTACACCGCCTCCGACCTTCCAGACAGCTACGGCCGCTGCGACCAACGCCTCGCGACTGACGGATCGTAGAGAAGTGATCAATGATTCCGCCCAGGGTGAGTCGTTGTTTTTTGGCAGTACATGAGCTTTCTAATGAGCTCGTGGCAGATATCTGGAACGATCAAGAAGAGCTCGCTACGGCGCCATCTTCTCGTGCGGCTACTCCGGCCCCGATGGGAGTGCGATCGAGAACGCTTGCGAGTCGATCGACTACAAACGAGGATATCGAGTTGGATCGACAGCACGATCAGCGAGGTCGTTGAGCGTTGCGCGAAGAAGCGTGCGAAGTGCATGGATAGCGAGAAGAGCTACGATCGAGGGAGGTGTGCGACATGACGATTGCTGGTCGATCTGAGGGTGGAAGGCGAGTGTAGAAGAGAGAACCAAAAGCTATAGAGACCATTACATGCCCAGAGATGCCACATGGCTTTTGCCACGTTGGCAAGCTCCGAATCCCCGTCCGCCTCACCTTTGTGCTGCCTCCTTTTCTTTGTCTTCTCCCCTCCCACCCTCTCTATCTCCACCGCTCGTCCATTTTCTTAATCGACGCAGTCCGTTAAGCCCTATCTACCGCGCTATCTCAAAGCCACATCGCCCAAGATCCCGTCTCAAGCTCATATAACGATTCTGAACGAGTTTCGGAAGGAGCCCTTCGTCCGCCGTCCGATCGAATCACTGTGTGAGCTGATGATAAGCTCTGTTGAAGCACGCTAAGTAGCTCTCGCAGCAAGCCCGCGAGTTCATGCTGCCCTTGTCGCGAGTCCTCGAAAATATAGAAATAAAAAACGCCTCGAATTGGTATTAACCGTGAGTCCGATGGACAAATCCTGCTATGGACTATGACTGATGAGATTTCGTGCGGTAGACGTGATACATTAACCAAGATGGCGACTGTCAACATCCGACGTGATGTCGAAGATAAATTTTATGTGAGTGTTCGGTGTGCGATCATACTCGCAGGGTGCTGACGCCTGGCATAGCGATACAAGTTAGTGCAATGTGGAGAATTGATCGTGGGCGTACTGACATGTCTCGCAGGATGCCCGTGCTGCAGACAAAAGTCGAGGGACGAGGGAACGGAATCAAGACTGTCATTCCCAATATGGAAGACGTCGCGCGGGCGCTGAACCGACCCCCTACCTGTATGTCTGGTGGCCAAAGTCGTTGCGGGGACTCAGACTGACGGGGACGCACACAGATCCCACCAAGTTCTTTGGCTGCGAACTGGGCGCACAGACGACCATGGCCAACGACAAATACATCGTCAATGGGGCGCACCAGTCTGATCGATTGCGCGAGCTACTGGACGAATTCATTGTGAAATTCGTGCTGTGCCCGTCGTGCTTGAACCCCGAGACGGAGCTGTGCATCTCTGGCAAGAACCACCACGAGACCATGATTCGGGACTGCAAGGCGTGTGGGAAACAGGGCTCGATCGACATGAAGCACAAGCTCGTTACTTTCATCCTGAAGAACCCGCCGCAGGGCAAAGAAAAGGGCGGGAAGAAGGGCAAAAAGGGCATGACGGCCGAGGCGAACGTCGGGGGACCCATGGTGTTTGACAAGGTCGAGGAAACCAACGCTGCCGGGGCCGACGACGAGGAAAACTCGGACTCGGCCACGTCGCCCGTCCCGACTGGCGGAACCGACATAGACGCCATGCTGGGCAAGATCGACCCGATCATTTCTGCTGCCGAAAAGCTCGACCTCAACGGAAACGGAAACGGAAACGACGAGGACGAGGACGACGACGCGGCCGATTCTCCGTATTACCAACTGGGTCTCTGGCTCGCTTCCAATCGAGAAGCCAAAGACGGCGAGATCATCGAAAAGATCAAGGAGCTCGAGATTGCGGGAAAACACAAGGCCCTCGTCGAACTCGGACAGCACATGTTTACAGACAATGTGGTCGTCGAGATTGAGGCACGGGTCATGCTGCTCCAAGCGGTGAGTCTGGCGACTGCCATGTTCCACCTCGCATCTCGATGCCTAATGGTTCGTCGCTGACGTACATGCCCCAGCTCACCACCTCGGAGAAGCACCAGAAGTCGCTCTTGGGCGGGCTCGAGCGTCTCATTGCGCTGTCGCCTACGTCGGAATCGCTTATCGCCTCGGGTACCGTCGCCAAGGTGTTGATGACTCTGTATCAGGCGGACGTCCTGGACGAAGAGGTCATCCAGCAGTGGGGTACGCACGTTTCCAAAAAGTACGTCGACAAGGACAAGTCGAAAAAGGTCCGGAAGAGCAGCGAGGCGTTCCTGAAGGTGTGTTTGCTATTTTGCTGCAGAGTGCCTAGCTCGTTGCTGATGCTTGGTTCTGTCTTGCTTAGTGGCTCGACGAGGCGGACGACGAGAGCGAGGAGGGGGACGAGTGATGTGTTTTTGGATATGACGACTGCCATTGACCGCCTTGACTCGATGCATGACTGTATGATGCGAGCCGACGCTCCGTGTGCATGACGAGTGATGGCCGTTGTGGCGTCATTCTTTAGAGTTAGTCGCCCGTTCCAGAGGGTTGAAACGCCAGGCACCCGTCCGGGGTGAGCCCATCCACAATCCTCCAAACCCTCTCCACCGAAAACAGCATCGGGTCATGCGAGGCCGTCTCGCGTTCTTCCATTATTCATCCCAGTCTATAGTCGCAGTCTCATCCGTCCATCCACCTACCACACGCCCACTCGCCACAGTTGCTCACCGCAGCATCACCGCAAGCACCCAATTATCCGTCTCAATCAGCGCATCCTTTAGAGCACGGACCCTCCGTTCGTCCTTTAGCGCATACCGTCCGTAGCCATCGGCCATCGGCGACAAGGAGACATATACTTTCTATCTATCATTGCGACTCACTCCTGCCATTCACGCCCCAAGCCCATCATGCTTTCAACTTCAAGGACAATGTCCTCCCTCGCCGCACTCGCTCTCCTGCTCCTCCCCACGGCGCTCGCGAAAACCGCCAAGGATTGTGTCCCGCAAGACGTGAGTCCACCTCCTCCAGAATCCTCCCTTCGACCCCTGTTGATCTTCGACTTCGCAGCAAATCAACCCCAAGGACGATATGCAAGTCGCCTTTCAATCTCCCTCTCTTTCCTCGCCACCCCGCTGACTCTCATCCCAGATGTAATCCCCTGCGGTACATTCCGTCCCTGCCGCTCAATGCCGTCGCATTCAGTCTCTATACCGTGGTGGCGATCCTGTTGACGATACGTGCGCAGATCATTGGCTTTGCCTTTTTTTCCCAGAGGTTGGGCTGATCGGTCATGATAGAGTTTGCGCGGTACCGCGCGAAATACATGCTTGCGCTGGTCATTGGCGCTTGGTGCGAGGCGATCGGCCTCGTGCTGAGGATACCGCTGCGGACGAACGTCCAGTCGAACGGGCTCTACATTGTCATGTACCTCTTTGTCGTGCTATCGGTCAGTGCAAACTTTCAAACACCCATTCACCTCCCTCCCCGTGCTGGATCTACCCTAGTCGCTCTTGCTGACATCTGCCCACAGCCCTGCGCGTTCCTTGCGGCAGATTACATCCTCCTTGGTCGTATAGTCGACCATCTCGATGCGTCTCGACATCTGCGACCCCTCCAGCCCAAGCGCGTCTCATGGGTCTTCATCGTTTCCGACAGTATGTCCATCTCGATACTTTAGCGACTATTTTCTTTTCCGTCTCTCCCTCTTTGTCCCGCTCTGATTCCTCATTATACCAATGCCCTCCCTCTTTGCTCTTTCCTACCCACCCATCACTCGAACCCTTGCTGATTACCGTGTGCAGTCATCACATTCCTGGTTCAGGCCGCCGGTGGAGGAGTGAGCGACAACACGAACCCAAAGATAGCGAATATCGGCTCGAAGATCTTCCTCGCCGGAATCGCCGCGCAGATGGCGTCATTTGCCCTCTTTACCATCATGTGGCTCATCTTTATCATTCGAGTGTATGTGGTGATCTTTGTCAGAGGCCTCAGGGACACAGCTGATACGAGTTTTCGTACAGCAAATCGCGAGATGCGGTCTTGTGGAACCGGCCCGGATGGAAGAAGCTGAACTTTGCGCTCGGGTTCACGTGTATTTGTTTCTTGACTCGATCGGTTTACCGAACCGTTGAGCTCTCGCAAGGGTATGTCCATCTTCGTCGCCTACTCGCCTCAGTTCCCTTCCCGATCCCTTCCTCCGTGCGAGTACTGACGGTTTCAATCCCCACAGCTATATTGGATACCTGGCCACGCATGAAGGATTCTTCCTCGGCCTTGACACCCTCCCGCTTTTCCTTGGAATCACTGTCTACGTTTACTTCTGGCCTGGGAAATACCTGATGCCCGAGACGAAGATCGTAGATGGGACCAATGTCATCCCGCTCGATAATGACCAGAGTACTGGCGATATTGTGCACTCCCGCGACATGTCTAGGGGTTCAACAGCTACAGCGCGGACGATGGTGCAGGATCCACGGGAGAAGTAGGAGGGCATCGCGAGTGGTTGCACGGATAGAAATACATATATACCGTCGTTGACGGGTAGACTTTTGTTACAGAGTGATGGCACTTGTTTCAGACGCACGTCATCATCTCGCAAATCATCTTGTCATGGGAAGAGCCCTCTGGAACAAGCATACACACATAGTCCCCTCCTCCAGGGTGCGGAAAGACCCCAATGGTGCATCCGCTTAGTCGAGAAATACGTCGGCCTTGCCTCGTTGGATACACGCTCTAGGGTCCCAAGCAAGTATCAGCGTGGGGGACCTAAGTAGCGGAGGGGACTGACCGCCGATAATCGGGTTTCCGCGGATAGCGCCACTGCGGCAAACCATACTGACTCGTTCGCCCGCCGATTGGACCATCCATAAACGTCAATGCACTACCTGCGATCGAGGATCCGTCGTCATACACGTCTGTCCCGGCATAACCGCCAGCGAGCGACGGGGGACGCTCATACTCAGGCAACGAGGCCGAGCGGGGTCGGCGGTATGTTTCCATGAGCGCCGGCGGGGCCTGAACAGGGGATGGCGCGCGGTGATAGGATCGATGGCGGTGGTGATGGTGCTCTGAGCGAGGGGGAAGGGAGCCCTGACCTCGGCCGTCGTCGAAAGGCGATGGCGCACGCCGCTGCGAATGGTGACGACGATGATGATGCTCTGCGGGCTGCAAAACGGGCTGTTGGAGTCGGCCGTCCTCCTGGGGCATTCTTGACGGGCCAGGCGAAGGTGCTCGCTGCTGGGATGAATGTCGGTGGTGGTCTGCCGGCGGCGGAGTCTCGTCCACGGGCGTCCTGTGCGGTGGCGGGGGCTGTGGGAACGAACGTCGTTCGTCGTCCCTCGCTGATGAGTCCGACGGCCGTCTCTGCTTCGGCGTCGACGACTGACGGCCCAGTTCGCCGTGGCCAGCAGTATCCATCGGTGGCGGATTACTCGCGTCCCTGCCCCGATTGTTCTCCTTAGCCTTGGATGGCGAAAGTGGCGACGATACATGCGCGAGCGGACTCGACACCACCGAGTTGGAGCGGCGATGTTCGTGGCCGATCGAGCTTGCTCGGTGGTGTCGGTGTGCATGTGGCTGCGGCTGCGGCTGCAATTGCGGTGAAGAATCGCTATCCGAGAGCGAAGAGACGGAACCCGAGTGACAACGAGACAACTTCGGTGGAGGGGCATAGTACGACGCATCCGACTTCGCATCGTCGTGATGATGGTGGTGGTGGTGGTGATGATGATGGTGCGAGGGCGGAATGATGATTGACGGAGGAGCCTGAGGATGCAGCTGGGGCTGCAGACGTCTCGGGCTCGGGACTGGAAGGGACGACGGATAGTTGCCTCCCCAGTCCGAGCCACGGAAGGAGGCGACCGACATCGGTCCTCCGAAGCCACCGCGGGGTGCGGGATCGTACATCGATCCTCCAGCAAACGGCTGCGCCCCACCGACATGCGACCGCAGGGATGGGGTGTACCCGGCGTCTGGGAGTGCCGCAATAGCATTGTACGGCCCTGCGAGGCATGATACCCATCAGTCTTAGGCCATGTGGAGGGAAGGGGAGGCGAACGTACCTGCGATCGCTCCGGGATTTGGGGGAATGATGGCTGAGGCTGCGACGCGCGCCGGACCATTGCTTGGAACACTACTCGCCCCGCCAACACTCATCCCGGAAGGCAAGCCACCTTGAGCATCCTGGCTGATGTATTTGGGCGTGTACGGCAAGACTTGGTCGAACGGTATAGGCGAAACTGGAGACTGTTAGCGTTGCATGATCGGACTTTCGAGGAGACTCACCTTCGAGAGGCATGTTGGCGTGTCGAAACGTTTGCGGGAGAGGGCAATAAGAATATGTAGGGATACAAGAAGGGGAGCAAGGTGATGATGTCAAGACAGTGGCCACTCTTCTGTCTCGGGTAGCTCTGCGCCTGCGCCGTCAAACACGCTCCAGAGGGAGAAAGGATCGGACAGATCCTTTTTGCGTGCGCTTCAACGTGAAGAACAAAGGAGGCAACTTTAGATCATTGGGCTTGGGGGATATTCGAGACCTTGGGGATCAGGATGACGAGACGGGGGAAAATGCTTCGATCGGAAGGCATGCCGATGCATAAAGCTAGATGGCATCCTCTGCACTTTCCCACAGCGCAGTTGCAGAGTAGTGGTTTGCCGTCGGAAGAAACTTTCGCGAATTGATGGCTTGCTGCGCCATGTCGTCTGTGAAGGCATAGATCCCGCCGATCAAAGCGATCAGGATACACACGACGGACGCTGTCATCCAGATCCAGGCGTAATCTGGGTCCAGGAAAGTCAGGAGTGTATCTCCAGTGGGGGAAACCAGTGCTTACATGACGTGCTCTTCTGGTTCTTCTCATTGCGCTGTATCACAAACGTCAGAATTTGCCATCGGGAATGCAGAGGAGAGCACAACTAACCCGCATGTTGAACTCTTCTGCCATGGCGGTGCAGTCTGACGATGAAGCTTCGTGTATTACACCATCGATGACCACATCGGCCACTGCATAAAGCGCACTCATCGTTCCCATTCCCATGATGAAAAAACGCAGCCAGATCGCATCTTGGAAGTACCAAGTGACACCCATAATCGCAGCAACGACCATGTTGACCCAAAGGATTCTGTTTCCATTGCCACCGTCAGCCCCGACACCCTTCGCGCCTGAAACTCTCACGTAATTACGGAAACCATTTTATCTTTCGCAGTCGGCTCATCATCGTCTACACCAGAAACATCGCTCATATTCTTCCGCGTGGTCGACAGCTTGCGCTTGTACTGCGCAGCCCGGCTTGACCAACAGAGCAATCGCGAGAGGAGATAGAGCGTGTCGTAGTAAGCGATCTCGAAGGCATACTTTGGCATGGTGATGACAGCAAGAAAGATGCAAAAAAGGTCGAAGACTGCCATCCCAAAGGCAGCGTACTTTGAGCTATTCGTTTCACGTGAGTGTTGACCTCTGATGCAGAATACGCAAACCATACGCCAGTGCGTCGACTGAATGGGGATGAGTATCACATTGTTCGTCCGGCCCGCAGGATTCGAGCGACTCACAGCCTGCGAAAATGAGCAGAGATCCAGATACGCAACTTCCGCTGCAAGATTGCATTAGTCAGTCAGCTCTTCAGGCATCGCTCAGACTAACTTACATGTAGCCAGCGGGCAGCGTGAGGAGCGCATTGGGCTGGTGACCGTCCTCGAATCCGGTCATCCCTCCTTCATATTCTTTTCAGGCGTACAAGGGTTAGCACCGTTGCTTTGCAAGACTGGGAGAGACAGCTCACGATCGATCATTACATATTCGACTCTTCCACCTCTGGACCCCATCAGCGACGATTCGAGTAGACATTCAAAAGTCACTCACGTCAAGATCCCCACAATCATGTGCCATGTCTATCATCGCAATAAATCAGGACTGCACTTGGTATTGCCACTGAGCTCACCTCGTGAAACAGGACTGTCAACTCCTTGAACGGTTTGAGTATCGGTAGCCAGTAAAACGGACTGATCTTGACGTATCGGTCGTATGGGTGTCCTTTAGCCGTTGTGAATCTACGCAGCTCCTTCTTCGGCAAGCGAACCGGGATAGGGAAGCCCTGCCTAGTCCAAATTTGTATCAACGAGCCGCTCGCAGTAATTTTTACCGAAAGGCCACGCACCAGAAAAGCAAAACAACAAAAACGGTGCCGAGGAATCCCATTAGAGACAATCGTTGCGAGTCGCGCAGATGCTTGATGGACCAAGGGTTTGTCTCGTCGGAACCCTCCCAGTCCCACAGACCTCGCGCTTGGCTGTCAATACGCATGATTGAGGGTGTAAAAACATCCTGCAATCGCCAGCGAAACCAATCTTGGCGGTTGGTGCGAAGAATGAAAGGACGGGGGAGGGTCCTACGAGTTGAAACAGTCGTTGATGGAGAAAGGATGGTCTCCTTTGGCTTGTAAGAGGGCGCTTTCGCGTAATATTTTACAAGTGGTATGCATCATTTCGGTGGTGGAAACAACGCTTGAACAATCTGAGGTACAGCCGCATCATGAGCAGAGATCGAGACTGTTCAGAAGAGACTGACCTCGTCCATTATGGTAAGTATTAGTTGTTGGTTTAGTCTTCTATCCTGTAACGCGCCAAAGACGCTTCTAGCTGCCCGTCTAGCATTTCCTCTGCCAATCATGTTGGCCGCCACATCTGGCGACGAATGCATCAGGACGGGGTCACGTTGAAATAAGAGCTGACGTACCCGGTATCAGCAGCCCAAGGTTCTTATTTGCCCTCGCTCTCGCCTCCGCCTTCTCCTCCTCGGTTCTAGGCGGGGCCGCCTCCCTCCTCTCTCCAGCAGGCCACATGGTCTCCTGAAGTCCCGAGAGTAGCTTCTCCATCGACTGCGATGACAAGAGGCCACGGATAGCGTCTCGAAATTTCCTACTTTATCAGCAACCAAACTTCGGAGGCAGCCTTACCTTTCCACGGTACCGCCCAGGACTTGCTGCAGGATAATAACGATAGCTTGACGTCTTAGCCAGTTGTTCTCCTTCAGATCGAATATTTCAATGAAGAGGTCGCAAATTGGAGCCGTAAAGCTCGTCACCCCAGCCTCCGCCATGACCTCCTCCGCCGTCGAAGCAGAATCGGATTTGAGCATGCCGCCCGCCCCGTTTTTGAGCCAGCCGCTGACGATATCCTCCGAACCGCCGATGAAGCCTTCTGCCACCTCGGTGACCTGCCTGGTAAGCGTCTGGGACATCAGATCCAGCATGCTTGGACCAAGTAAAGCGTCGTCCAAAGACCCCGCCATAGTCTTGTATAAAGATTTGACGATGTTGTGGGGTGCAAGTGATGATAGAGATGCGGTAGGCAGGGTGTCTCGAGGAGCATTACCAACAGGATTGACCGATCGGGACAGAAAAGACCGCAAGAGGGAGGATTCGCATAAGGGTGATGATGAGATGAGGACCTGAAAAGGCGCTATAAGTCTTTGATTTTCTCCCTCCGTTCCGATACACTCACTTGTAAGTACTTCTCCAAGCCAATTCTCCTGCTATCCACAAACGCAGCAGAGAGACTCGTGACCAGCCGTTTCCCGGGAATCTCAGCACCTCTCAATTCATCGCTCCAGCCCGCATCCCTGATTCGTTTATCGAGCGCCCAAAACTCGTTGTATCTCCTTGCCACCACCCACACCAGGACTTTATCGTCGTCCGCCGGCTGGGCAACCTCGATCATGTACCTGACCACCTGTTTCCCTTCTTCTGAAGTAATGACGGAGGACGGGACCGTGACATGAGTACGTCCCGGAACCAGTCTATTCTCCTCTTCTTGCTGCTCGAATTGCGCCTTTTGAAAGATGACCGTTCGCTGTTCTCGACGGACGGAGGACTGTGACCTCAACAGGAGTTTGATTTCGTTCTCCGATCCCGTCAGTTCCGCTTGGCGGATCAAGGTGTCCAACAAATGATCCTGCTTGACCAGATCTTTGATCTTGTCTTCGAGTCGGGCAATCTCGACCGACAACTCCAAGTCTCCAGGAGCGGCCATTTGCACCACGTCGTAGACATCGTTGTCCGATACCTCTTGAATATCGTCCACTTGGTCTTCCTCGAACTCAACATCATCGTCAAGGAACAGCTTGCTGGGCTTCTCTCCCGACCGCGAGCGTATTCCATCCGTCAACGTCGGCTGTAGGTTTGGCCGTTTCAACTCCTCCGCACTCCTGGACGACAGTCTGCTTGGGTGATCCTTCTCCTTTCTTTCGAGAACCAGCGAGCTTGACATGGACGGTGGTCCACTCTCATCACCATCCCGGATAAGGTCGTCCGACGCAATGATTTCACTCAACGCAGCATGAATGGCTTCAATCCGCTGAGTCTCGATGAAGTCTTCATTATCATTGTCCGGAATGTCATTATCGTCATCGTCAAACAGCTTTTTCTCGGGCTCTGATTCCGCTGAGATCAGAAAATCCAGCTGTGTGGATCCTCGATGTATAAGTTGTGGCGGAGACGTGGGTGCGAGTGAGGTTGCCGAGTCAGTGCGAGTCAAGTCAATTGGTCGGACATCCCTTGAGGTTCTCGATCGTTCGAATCTCGGCGAAGACACCAAGACCGATGCGCTTGAATTAGAAAGGGGAAATCCGCCGGAGACCAATATCGGGAGTGGCTTCGGCGGGAGATTGCGCAGCATTGCGATAGGCATGGTGATTTGTCGCTTCGGCGGAGGAGGCATGGCATGCAGCACGCTTGTGGTCGGTGGAGGAGGCGTCGCTGGCGGCGGAGGCGAAGGAGGGCGCAGTATCGTGGCGGATCTACCGAGGTCCGCTACGGCCTTCAAATACAACTCCGAATTCTTGAAGTCACTCCAATCTTCCTCTTGCATTTGCTCGTACACCGCTTTCTGTGCCGCAAATACCGCTAGCTTGATCTTGCTACTTTCCGTCGAAGATGGGACCAGACTTTTGTCGGCAGCAAAAGCCTTGATTGAGTCGACCAACTTGGACGGGATAGAAAAGCCAGCCATTGCTTCAGGTGACGTAAAGTAGGCGTCGTAGAGGAATCGGACGTCTTCGCTGATGGTGCTGACGACCGCTGAGTTCGATGCGCTTTCGACAGATGAATCGCCACCACCAGCATCTAGCGGATCCTTGAACCCTTCGACCGTGAGCCAGAATTGTACGAGACGGGAACGCGATCGACGATCCATGTATTCCAACCAAAAAGCCAATGAGGAAGGATCGGCCAGGACTGAATACAGGTTGATTGAGGTCTTCGTGGCTTCCCTAACCAGGTTTGTGGGTATGGCCTAAGTCGAGCTTCAGCTCGGTGCGAGAAAATCGAGAATGCCAGCTCACCTTCTGCCCGGAAAGTACCATGATTCTTATATCAATCTCTCTCTTAGCCTTTTCCAAGCGATCCACATATCTCCTGCGGGTCTTGTCGTCCTCGCCAATCTTGGCCACCCTCAATTCTCTGTCGACATCCGCTTTTAATCGTCTCGCATCTCCAAGCGTCTTCAACTTGGGTATGGATCGTAGAAACGCGTCGATCTGTTTTGTTGAAGAATGCGCAGAAATGGACGAAGCTGGAGCCATGGTACGAGGATGGGGAAGGGATGTATTTGACTTTCTAGCTGCGATGGACGGTTGAGGGAGGGAAGAGAGGGCTGATAGAAACTTGTTGACTTGTTTCCTTAATAGACGTCAGCGTGTGGCATCGTCCACTGCTGCTAAACCTACTGTTCGTGCAAGTACTGTCCGCCTTTCTCGTCGATCTGGCGATTCCAAAAGTCACCATCGCAAAGCATGTCGAAAATCGGCAGCAGAACCGCACCGAGTATCACCTCCCGAACGATGGTATTCACCACCTCGGACTGTTCGTTATCGGGCAGTACCTCTTCCAGCGTTCTCGTGAGAATACCTCTCAGATGCGCCTCAATGGAGGGAGACGTTGCACCGGCCGGCAAGTGGACTTGAGGTGACAGGGACGGGTGAGGTTTCGACGGTAAAGGCAAGGGAAGCGTGGGCGACGTGGAGAGTGTCTGCGAGGCGAGCTGTTCGATGGACCGGAAATGTTTGAGGTGCGATGTGATATGAGGCAATACCTTTGCAGTCATCAAGGTGGGCCAGTCGACCGTTTTCGCACGGTCGACAAGTCGCGCAATCGACTGTCGAATCACCTCTTCTGTGGCGTTCGGAAAGGCTGGCGAGGACGATATCCGAGTATACCACGGGAGAATGAATGTCTTCTTGACCAGGAGAAGAAACGTATCCAATCTCTGATTGAACGCGGGAGATGCCGCAGGATGTATAACGGAGAACTGCGACGTCTTTTCTTCCCAAGAGTTCCGTATGAGCACGGCTGACCAGGCGGACGTTGTCGTGAACGTCAATGGCCGAAGAGCATGTCTCTCTCGGGCCAAAGTCGACGACTCGTCGAGTTGAGCTCGGTCCTTCCTGATTTCGACGTATAGAATAGTGCCAATGCATAGGGAGAGACCGGTAACCGCAAAGAGTGGAGATATCAGAATTACCTGGATCACCGACAGTCGAGGGAGGGCATAGGCTATCACCAGGACCAAGAGAGACCCGGTTATGACTTGTGGGGTATAAGGAGTCATGGTATACACCGCGAAAAAGAGCCGGAGCGGCAGCCGATGTCCGAAGGTAGTCGCCCCTATTTCATGAGGTTCCGGTCGCGAGCTGAGTCCACCTTTGCGAAGATTGGGGAACAAGGCATGATGTAAAGTCAGAGGACATTGCTTGGACCATTCGGTCATGTCAATTTCCGGAATTAGCTTCCGGCTGTCCTCCACTACTGCCTACAGATCAACAAATATTCACTCCTCCTTCATCCAAAAGAATACAATACCACTGTGAAGACAGCGTCAGACAGCTCGACAAAGCAGGGGAGTGGTCACGACCTATGGAAACATCGTAGCATGTCCGCTAAGGTCCTTGCGCGTAACGCTGCTCAAGCTTCGCAGCGCGTCCAGTTTCCAACACTCCCCCATCCACAATATGTCGATGAAGACGGCTACGAAGTCGATGAACCCGTCGGGGAAGGTGTGCCAGAGAACGCTCTCGATGGTGAGGAGCTTCTTGGTGGCCAATTGGAGTCCGAGGGCAAGGCGCCGCTGCTAAGCGTAGCTGACAGGTAAGTGAGAACGCGCCTCCATGTACCATACCGGCTGACGCAGCTTGACACCTAGTCTTGTACTTTCGTACTCTCTCGCCTATAGTAGGAACAGTCACACCCAAAATCTCTTGCCGCACATATTCACGCACCCACCGATCCCTTCGCACAACAAACCTCGAGCTCGCCCACTCCCCAGGACAACCTTTCTCTTCCCAACGCCGCCCCCGCCGCTACCTCCCCTTCCCGCCAACGAGTACCATGGGCCGCTTGCGCCACGTCCTCCTGCTCCTACTCCCACTTCTGCCGCTCCGGCTGCATCCCTCTCGACGAATCCTCTCCAACCTGCACCTATCCCTTCATCTCCCGTAGCATCGACTTCGAAGCCTCCCAAATCCTCGAAAAAGGCTGTTGAGCCCCCCGCTCACGAAATCGAGTGCATCGCTAGAGTCACACTTACAATTGGACCGGTTTCATATCCTGGGACGGAGCTGTGGATTGGGAAATTCGTCGAGCCGAGGGTGATCTACAAGCGGGAAAAAGGGAAAAGGGCGGAACGGAGGCCGGACATGGCGGTCAAGAGGAATTATACTCCATCCCATTATAGTTCGTCTTCGACAAATCTCCCTCCACCCGCACAGAGGAATCCAGCT
>JASZXS010000211.1:0-28005 GCA_035521475.1 Tremellales sp. Uapishka_1 | reverse complement strand
CCTCCCTCCCTTCCCAACCGACACCCAGAGGTAAACTCCGGAAAACACCTCCGCATTTCACCACACTCTCCATCGCCACCTCCGTAGAACATCGTTCAACGTTGATCACTCAACCTCTTCCTCGTCTCCTCTCGACACCGATACCCCTCCTCGGTCTGTGGGCACACCATAAACGAGCGGATCAATAGTGGACGCTCCATCTCTATGCGTTTCACGGCCGATTAGCCTTGTTTATCACGACCTTTACGACCTGACGAATACACCCCACACCGCAAACGACTACGACGACGCAATACCGACCCCTGTAACGACATCACATCATGCCAACCCCCTTCTTCTCGACCGACAACCACTTTCGCCATTCTCACCACCTCCAACACTCCAAACCCGAGACACTGGCCCCGCCAAGCAGTTTCGGCAGATCCGGCCTTCCCTCTACGGGATCCATCCGACGCTCTCTGAGAAAAATCCCGTCTTCTCTCTTTGTGCGATCAGAAGAAAAGGACAAGAAGGAAAAGCCGGTCGTCAAGAAGGACAAGTTCCAAGTCCTGCTCGACAAGATCGATCATTCCCATGCCTCAGGCCCGGTAAAGCACACCGGGATCTCGACGAAACCCCTCCCATCGACCTTGATGGCCCAACTCCACCCACCTTCCAACATACCGTCCCAACACGAAGCCAAGCCGAAGAAGACCAAGGCTCGAAAAGCACTCGCCGACATCATCTCATGGGGTCATCAGAACAAACAGACTGCGAAACTGCCCACCATCGCCAAAGCACCTGCCTTCTCGAAAGCAACCGCCATCCCCGTCAACAGTGAGCCGTCCAAGAAGCCCAATCCGGCGCCCTCGATGAAGTCATCTTACTCGGGCTTGTCCGGCTGGTCGTCGCTGAAACCGAGTACCGACACCGTCGCGGAAGCAGTCAGGCGACCAAGTTTGGGCGAAGATCCCTTTGGACGACGAGGCGAAGGCGCCGAGGTGGTCGAACATGTCTCGAGGCATGGTCAGGGCGGGCGACCAGCGAGTGTCAAGACCTTTGGCACTGATCGGACGGAACGCATACCGCCCAAGGCCAGGTATGTTCTCAGTCTCTCGCGGATTCTCCAGGCTGACGCGATGCACCAGTCTTCCTTTCCACGACGCCAATCCGAAGCGCGTCTCGCAGCCGACGCAGATCCTCGACACTCCGTTGGTACAGCTGCCGCCGACGTCTGCATCCTTGGGACGCGTTCTCCACCCAACAAGAATGCAGCCCGTCTCTCCGGTGTCACCCATGCGCCCAGAAGAAAGGACGTTGAAAAAGGAAAAGACAAAGAGCAAGGTTTGGGGATTCCTGGGCGGAGGGAAAAAGAAGGAGAAGGAAGATGTCAAGAGAGCAGAAGGTATGCTGCCGGGGTAAACTATGGGTCCCGTACTCACTTTCCCAGCATTCGACCCGTTCGGCTCGACCCACACCGTGGCGGCGTCAACCTATCGAACCACCGCCGTCCCAGCGGTTCCCATAGCTTCTACCATCCGCTCCGCCCAGAGAACGTCGACTATCCGCTCTGACGACACTTCTACCCTCCCCCAAGAACGGCCACGACCTCCGGTCCTGCACATCTCTCGCCCGTCGACCGAATCCTCCGTCCAGATCATCACAGCTTCCACTGCCTCTCCCGCCACAGCCCGAACCATCACATTCAAACCAGATGTCTCGCCAACCAACTCGCCGTTCCCCGCTGCTGAGCCCCGCGTCTGGGAGACTGTCGTGGGAAGCTATTCCGACCGGCCGTCGGTCGAGGGTCCACGACAGGTCGTTGCCGCCCTGATGGGTCCCCGAGGGGTCCCGAAGAGAAAGAGCCTCACGGGTCTGTTCGGCGTGGCGATCAAGCGATCGATGGAAAAGATCAAGCCGTCGCCACCAAACACGTTTTCCAAGCAAGAAACGCCTGTGCCCATGCGAAGTCTCGCCGAAGAGCTGGAGGATGCCCATGAGAGTCCCGACGCGCAAGTTGGCTCCGCATTCAAGTCCCGATTCGGGAAAGAACAATACGAGATCGATATTCTCGAAAGCGATGGTGGGTTCCCATCTGTCTCTATGATCAATCCACTGACGATCTGGCAGAGTTGGAGCATGTCGCATCCGCCACCGACAAGCTGTTCAACCTCGTGTCATGCTTGGACTTCTCGCCCTCACCCTCCAACTCGAGTCCCCACGCCCCTTCGCTGGGCCAGATGGCGTCGTTGACCTCCTTGAAAGACACTCCAAACGGCTCGCCCACCCCGATGCGACGGATTCGATCGGCGATGCTCTCCCAGAAACCGTCCGGAAGTCCATTGAGGAGTGTTTCCCCTTTAAAGCTCGCCATCAAGCAAGCTCGGGCGGCAAATAACAAGCAAACCTCAACGTCTCCATCACATGAAAAGAGTCTGGTCAAAAAGGGCATGCGAAACATCTTTGCGCCGCCGACGCCTGAAAGGATGACCCCCGGATCGATCATGCGAGGGGATGAAGAGACGGTAGGAATGCCGAGTTTCTGCAATCAAACGTTTGGCGATGTCAGCCTCGACGAGGAGATCTTCGGAAGCTCGAGTCCCATCGAGGTGGACTACGAGAGCGACGTGCCTGAAGAACTCAAGGACGTGTTCAAAGACTTCGAAGGCGACTTGTCGGCCGCCCCGTCGCCTCATCGACTTCTCGCGTCCACTCTAGGTCTACCTCCCCTTCCTCCGGCTGGGCGAGTCTCTCCGAAACGTCGCCCCGCACTTCCAGCTCTAGCACTTCCCCCTCTCCCTCCTGCTCCGAAAATCATGCTTGAAGTAGCCGACAATGAGCATCCTCGTGACTCCGTCTTCAGCTCTGCGACGGGTCTCCGGGACTCGTTCGACTTTACCAACGAGTACTCCAAGCTGGACAACGGCGACCACCGCGCATCGTTTGTCGAGGCGTTGCACAAGGTTGCAAGCAGCCAGATGCTGGTGACCGATCATGGGTTCGATCTCCCTCTTTTTCCGGGCGACACATCGGCTGCATCTGACCACATCGGTTTGGATCTTACCACTCGGTCGACCGCCACTGGAGAGACCGACATGAGGGACGTGTCCCACCTGCTCGAGCCCCCCGACGAGTCCTCCGTGTTCGTGAAAGACGAAACTGGACCATTCAAAGGTCAAGCTGCATTCCAACAACGCGTCTCGCAAGTCAAGGAGTCAAATCAGCAGGCGTTCACTTTCCACCCCAATGACCCCATCAACTTTGACCCGCCCCACAGCCGCAGAAGAGGACATCGACGAGATCAATCGGGTTTCAGCATCTCCAGCATGTCCACCATCGGAGCCGTCATCGAGACCGGCATCGCGGGGGATTACACCAACTATTTCGAAGTAGCCTTTGGTCAGGCGACCGCGACGTCGACCAACAATGGAAATCCACGGGCTCCGACACGACGTGCGCATCACCGACGAAACTCGTCGATCCTCTCGGTTGACTCTATTGGTTCCCTGGATTTGACATCAGTGTCCAACGGTCCTCCAGTGTCCATATTCAACCACCGCCGATCCCACGTTTCTCGACGATCAGTCGACTCTTCACGAGGCCGACCCGACTGGGCGGCGCATCGACGCAATTCGTCTTCCGCCGACTCGTCCTCTTCAGCCGTATCTTTCAACCGCATCGGACGACCCGGCATCGGAGACCGGATGTTCCAGCTGGACGGCGGCGTCCAACTGACGTCTATCACTGGCTCACCACCTGACGACTCTGCTTTGAACTCGAATCGGACGTCGAGACTGGAGACCGACGACGATCGCGATTCAATCTTTGACAGCCCGAAGACGACTATCGATTCCATCTTTGATCGATCCGCCAGTATCTCGTCCGACTCGATATTTGGCAACAGCGACGAGGGACTCCATGTGCCACAAGGCTTCATCATCCGAGGCCTGCGACCGATCTCGATGGTTTCCACCTCGAGCAGTGCCGAGAACCCGGACGACACGTTCATCAATGTTTCGAAATACGCCAAGAACACGATGCCAAAGATCAAAGAGTCGCCGTGTCTACAGGGTCAAGGTGAAGATACCACGCTCATGAGTGAGAGCCTCGGCTTCTGAATGCTATATCGCAAGCTAACATACTATAGCTCCGGCTGCCTCTGCCTCTTCCACTGGACGACAATTGCTCTCGGATTCCATTCAGCGTCCCGCCAAGCCCAAGTCGGCGAACAGACGACGACCCGCACAATTGGTATTCGAGCCCACGCCCCCGACCCCTGTACTCTCCTCACCCTCGGCCTCGGAGACATCGTCTCGGATGTCGTTGGACACAAAGTTCTCCGAACCTCGAGCCCGGCCCCACGGCGCTGGGCATCATCGACAGAAATCGTCTGCTGGAGTCCATGTTCACGCGACGATCAAGGAGGAGGCTTCGATGGCGACGCTTCGACCCAAGCGCGAAGAGGTCGAGGTTGTCGGCTGGGATGCGGAGGATAATGGGCAGCAGGAGCTGCGAGCCTGGTTACAATGGGAGCGAGAGGCGAACGACGAGTTCAGGAGGATGAGATCTTGCTGGGAGGACAGTGAGGCTTCCAAGTTTGCCGTCGCCGGTGGGTCCAAGCTCTACTCACAAGGGCATCTGCTGACTCCGCCATCAGACTTCGATGTCCCAATGACCAGAGAAGGCATCGAGGCATTCCTCGCACGATCAAACCAAATTTATAAACCGCTCGAGCAGCTCCCTGCCGGCGGACGAATGACCCATCGCCGCATCCCGTCTCTTTCAAACTCGCGCATGAACTCCTCGCCGTACGGTCTCCCGCTCCCGCCAAAGAACCTGCCGATCAAGAATAAGAAAGGATCGCTGATCACCAAATTCGAGCGGACCAACTCGGCCACTTCGTCGACGTTTGGACTGGACGACGAGCCTCATTCGGCGAGGTTGCCCCCTTCGGCCGTCTTTGCTCAATTTGCTAGAGAACTCCCACCGAGTCCCCCGCCCAAACTCCAAACTCCCTTCGTGCCCTTCTCGCCATTCAACCTCCCGGCCCTGAGCGACTTCACAGTCAAGAAGCCGGCTGCGGGGACCGAGAAGGAGAAGGAAAAGGAAAAAGAGAAGAGCAAACGGTCAAGAGTAACGTCGAGTGCTCGACGGCAGGCCTTGGGCTGGGGGAGACGAAGGGGTAACTCTGATGGCGACTCGGAACCCATCAACGGGCTCTCGAAATTCGCCCCACCAGTTCCTTCTGTACAACTACACTCGACCGCTAATAAGGAGAACAAAGTGAATCCATCGTGAGTAAAGTCTCCCCTTCAGCCTGAGCATCCGGTCTGATCTTCGGACTCAGTCGTCAAAGTACACGATCAAGGACGAAGAGCAGCTCGAGTCGAAAGGCCCGAACAACACATTCACGCGGCATTCGTGTATGATGATGGTCCCCCAAATGATACGATAAATGAAATTCCCCAAATCTATTCCCTTGCCGCACACCCTGGTTGACCACTTCGCGACCGTTATATCTCTTGTCTATGCAAGCTCTGTCAATATATGCATGTAGCCTAGGCGAATACAATTGGGTCGGACTATACACAGGATGCAGATCAGGATGTAACCTCTATCGGAAATTAAGCTTGATCAAAAAGAGCAAGATGTTCATTGACACATGGACGGATGCCCATCCTGCTCGTGTGTGTCAGCCATCGTACAATCGGCAAACTTGTCTGCTACCTCACCACAAGCCGGCACTGCTCATTAGAGGTCAGTGTAAGGTACGTGTACCAGTACGAGAAGCCTACCTAGTTCTGGATATTCTCGCATTTCGTCCAGGCCGACCTGGGAGACATCCACCTTGAACGCCGACCGCATCACTTGCCGCGCTATGAAAGAGCTGAGTAGCTCGGACCCCTGTAGAAGTCTTCAGTGAGGGTGTCTAGTAGCACAAAGACCCCTCACCCAAACTATCGAAGACGCAATAAACGTCAGACTAAAAGTATAGGGGTCGTCGGATGTGGGTTCGAACCGGAAGAACGGGTAGATATCTGGAGATTCTGTAAGCTACGACCTTGCAGCCTGTTATGGCGCATACGCTGGTTGGGTCCAAAATGCAGGATCGACAACCAGCCTATGGGATGTGAGCAACTGGGCATTCGTAGGCTGGCTAGCATACCTAGGAACCCCAGCATGGTGACGTTCTGCGCCAGGCCACGGACGTAGAAGCCGACCGCGACGGTATCGGCGTGTTCTTCCCATGGCTGAGGGTACCCTATGACTAGTTGAAGACCTTTGTGCCATAGTTTCGTCATCTGAATGGGGAAGATGATGATCGTTGAGATGGAAGATATCAGCTGTACCGTGGCGAATTGCGAAGGCGAGCGAAGACGGGCAAACTAGTAGAGTGAGAAATTGCGTCCAAAAGCCGAGGGATAAAGGACTTACGAGGTTGCGATAGAAGACGTGGTAGACGAGCTGGAAAAACAGCTTGTAGAGAAACAACAGTGCTCGAGATCGGACTTTGGAGGAGATGATGAAAACAGAAATCTGGCCGAGCAGTTGAACAGCTGTTCAAGATCGTCAGATATCCAGCCAAATTGGCATGGATATGCTCACTGATGACCCAGGACCACACCCAGGTACCCGCATCTAGCGATGTGTGGGGTAGAGTCGCGAGGAAGAGACTTGCATATGCTGACCGGTATGTGATCAGTCTACCCAATTTGAGATGGGATGGCTGAACTCACCTTGTCCGACAATTAGCGAAAAGCAAGCGATAGCCAAACACGTCATGAACCACAGAAACCGCCGCCAAGAGCTGGGAATCCTTCGGGAGAACGGTTGGCCGAAGAAGCTGGGTTGCTCGATGAGCGATAGCCTCGTACACGACTATTGCACTCACGCTTTGGATATGTTAGGCAAGGAATGTCTGTATACATGTCGTTTATCGCTCTTCAACTTGGAAAAACACGCAACGGCCGGCATGAGCATCGCCATGAAACTCAGCACAACCCAAAACGCTGGACGTATTTGTCAGCTGGCTCACATCCCGTCTCATGCTAGCTCACTTTTGTGCTCCCATTCTACATCATCGGCCGATCCTTCTTTTTGTCGTCGTTCCCTTAGGTGAAAAAAATCGAGATGATGGCAAACGAGTCCGAGGAAGAGAGTAGATACCCAGAACAGTGAGTAGGATATCCGACCACCGAGTCTCGAAGGCCACCAGTCTATCTCGGTTTAGCGAAAAGCATAGTGAGCGGAGATGACCTACTGAGCCTATACAAGGAAAAGAGGTTGGTGATGAAGAACAAAGCAACTGCTAAATACATTCTGTCCTGTGTATCAGCTATGTGTGGCTTATGAGGGAGCTGAAAGCGGACGAACCCAAAATACCTGTAAAGATGCGTGATTAGCAATATTCTCAAGCTGAGGGACTACTCACCAAAACAAGAAGAAGTAAAAGTTGACATCCAGAGGCAAGGCGTCGGGACCTCCATCTTCGTCTTCAGTCCTACCAGACGCCACGGTCTCGTTGCCTTTCGGCCTCTTTGGCCAAGAGGGTATATCCGGGAAGGGATCGTCTTTGTAGGGGTCCGAGACGGGAAAGGGTATCGCAACCCAAATCCAAACCTGAGGCGAGGGTAAATCATGAGTCTCAAACGCTCAAGTAGGATTGCATGAGCTCACGGTCATGCAAGGAAGCAGAACCAAAACGAAATGACGCATCCAAAAAGAGCTCAGCCACGCATCGACAGTCTTCCGTGACGGCTGATCCGAGCGTCAACCCCCTTCCGCTGCTGATGGTGGAAAGGAAACCTACCCGGAAGAACAGTTTCATCCATCTTTCGTCGACCTCCTCCTCGGTCACGCTCTGTTGTCTGGTTGTCCGCCGTCTCGCAGCTGAAGCCGGCGATCCTCCGTTGACCAGCACGGGAAGCCGAGGTGTTCGAAATATGGGCTGGGAGGTCGACGGGGAGGATACGAGGTTGCCTATGGAAGGTCGGACGCGTGTTTTTCGAGGCGAGTTTGTTCTATCTGTGATGTTCTCATCAGCTTACAGCAAGGTCCATCATTGCCAGACGCTATCTTGACGTACCCCACAGCTTATCTTGCGCTCTCTCGGACCCCTTCGAAAGGGGGGTGAACATCTCAGCGACCTTGTTCCGACTGTATCTTATACCTCACATAAGAGCTCTTATGATGAGGTCTGGTCTAGTCTCAAGCCTGCGACATGTCGTCGCTTGTGAATAGCTTGGGATTGCAAGCAGATCAGCAAAGAAATCAGCGACGCGAAGGTCAATGTTGTGGGTGGCAACGGAAGCAGAATCAATCAGGCCACTGGAAACCTATGTACAAAGCTGTGGTTGTCTGTTCATGTTCCCTCATTCCCGATGAGATAGCTCACCATGTCCACCGCCCAGCATGTGCAGCTCGGGACGATAGCGATAGATCTCCAGCAAGAGGCACAACCTTCATCCATCGTCGCTCAACCATGGACGCCTGTCGACCTCGAGTATCTACGAAATATCGTCGCTCTGAAAATCGAAAACGCACCAGTGGCAGATGATCTTACGTATCTTGAGAATCTGGCGATCCCAGATCTCCTGGCCGATGTGCTTGCCGATGAGGGCTTGGATGCGATGGCAACTTGTCGCAGAGATAAGAATTACCTCTTCGTCAGAATCAGTATTCTCCCTTCGGACGCTGCGGGAAGTCGTTGGAGAAGAACGGGACCAAGTCATCCCCAACGAGAGAAGACTCTAAAGCTCCTTTTTGAAATGCTGCAGGGTAGTTGGGACGGGGGAGGTGAAAGATTGTTGAAATTGAAGGTGAGTCCTACTGGCTATCGATATTGCGAGGCGTCTGAATCTAACCGACCTGAATCTAACCAACCTGCCAACAGGATGAGGACTTGATGCGAATGCCCGATGTCTACGCTGCCATGCCATCTCCGGTACCATTCTCATTTCAGCCGACTAGCAACCTTCTGGATCAGGATCTCCATCATCGCTTGGAGGAGCAGGATAATCCCGAACAAGTCAAAACGGAGATGTACCCCTATCAACACGTACGCCTGATGCTGCTCGAGATCAAACCGCGCTGATATTCCCTCGTAGAGATCCGTGGCGAAAATGCTGCAAAACGAAACTCAACCTGGAAGAATGATGGATCCGCAATACACTCAGTTTCAGGAGGCGGGGACGGATGCTGCCTATTATGTGAACGTGTCGACATGGGACGTCAAGAAAGATCCCGGGTGGTACGAGCTCCCCAGGGGAGGTATACTGTATGTCCCACACGAGGGATTTTCAGAAAGCCTGACAACTGGAATACAGATGCGAGCAAATGGGGGTTGGCAAGACCCTGATGTGTTTGGCTTTGATTGTCTCCACCCTCCATCAACCGTGCTTACCATCCCCGGACGCGCTCAACATCTCTCCAGTGACTACATACTCTGCTCTCAGTACGGATCCGTCAAGGCCCATGGCGGAACTACGTCGACGCATAGCATTCCCGAAATCGAAAACCAACCTATCGCTGCCCAGCTTGACCGAAATCTGCGCCAACATCATTTCAACTGAAGATCCGTCTGCCCAGCATCAACCCAATGTTCCGTACACCCTCTTACCTCTCCTGAATAGATCGACATTGTATTACCAATATCCTCTCGAGGACGAATGTGCTAGGTGGGCGAAAAGATATGTGAAGGAAACCAAGGCGAAGAGGATGTGGCTGGCCAACACGACCTTGATTGTCGTCCCTGCCTTGTTGGTGGATCAATGGAATAAAGAAGTGGGAAAACACTTAGAAATAGGGGCGGTGAACATTATGACTGTGGACGAGAAGAAAGAGGACTTGCCCGAGATCGAAGAGTTGATCAAGTATGATGTAGGTTGGATTACGGCCTTGGGGAACGCAACTGATGTGGAATCGTCAGATCGTTCTCATGTCTGTTTCGCGTAAGTTTAGGCCAATCACACAACCCTTTCGTTGACCGCGCCAAGGATTCGCTGCCGAGTACTCGTCAAGGAAATATGGGAACGAGGATAAACCAAGTGTCCTTATGGAAGCCAGATGGAAGAGAATCATAATCGGTAAATCTTCTTGTTGGCAACAGGAAGCGAGCTCAAGTGCATCGTACAGACGAAGGCCACATCGCGCATAATCAAACCTCCCACGCGATGCTTCTTGCAATGGCATTATCTGTCGAACGACGATGGGCCGTCACCGGAAGTTCGTTGCGTTCAGATTTTGGTTTCCTACATATGTTGACTATCACAACAGCACCCACGCGGAACCTCTGGGGACTCGATAGCGGTGCTCCTGATGCAAACGTCACATCGGCGAGATGGACCGAAGCTGAAATAGACGATGCCACGCGGATCGGGGCGATTGTCGCCGGTTTCTTGGGCTGTCAGCCATTCAGGTCAGAATCGAAATTCCAGAATATGGTCACGGCCCCACTGCGACCGTCCTCGGGTCCGTCATTTGGGGCGGTCAGGCGGATTAAGGCCATCATGGAAGCGCTGATGGTTCGTCATCGGTATGTAATCTATAACCATAAGATCAAGCTGATCCGTCCAAGTCCGGACGACACGGCGAAGCTGCCTCTTTGCGAGATCAAAACGGTGCTGCTCGACTTTGACCCCATGCAGAGACTGAGCTACAATGCTCTGGTCGCTATCATTCTCTCCAACGTAACGACCTCGGATGGAACGGATCGAGATTACCTCTTACACGCGAACAATACCGACTCGTTCAACATTGTCGTGCAAAACATGCATGCGGCATGTTCGTGGTTCTCTGCTCCCGATATGGATGCCGAGGGATGTATCGAGCGAACGCGGGCGTATCTTGAAGAGGACGCTCGCACCGGCAATCTCACCGATGAGAAAAGAGCCGTCCTCAAGGAATTGATTGGTCATCTCGAGACTGCTGTCGCCAATCAAACTTGGAGGGAGTGGATGTTTCACGGGATTGCTGTGCCATTCGACGCTTCGGAGCTGGAGGTGGACGTGAATCAGGCTTGGTCCGATAGCAGAGACTCGGATTCTTCGTTGGTTGCCTCAGACTGTCTCCTGCACATCCGTCAAGAGAATAAGAATGGTTCGACCGTGGGTCAAATTATCAAGACGGGACTGGATCGGAGAAGGTGGAAGGAGAAGAAGTTGGAAGAAGAAAAGGAGAAGCGCGCCAAAGTTAAACAAGTCAAATCGAAGGACACAATATCACACGCTCCGACGCTTGGCTCGAACAGC
This sequence comes from Tremellales sp. Uapishka_1, assembly GCA_035521475.1. Taxonomy (NCBI): domain Eukaryota; kingdom Fungi; phylum Basidiomycota; class Tremellomycetes; order Tremellales; species Tremellales sp. Uapishka_1. Next base: position 16,777 of record JASZXS010000211.1, on the reverse strand, counting down.
GCTGTAAAAAATGCTGGCAAACAGGTGCGAAAAGCTTCGAAAAATGCCAAGAAAGCGACGCAAGATCCAGCGGAGACGGCGGAAAGTCCGAGCAAGAAGAAAGAGAAAGATCAACCGGTATTGGATCCCTCATTACCTCCACCCCTCCCAAGCACGATTCAGACGTTCAGCAGGTCCTCCAAAATCAACTATATTGTCGAGGCCATCCTGAGCGCTCCGGCCGATAAATTTGTTATCTTCGGCGACAATAACGAACTGGGTCTGGTCACTGAAGCCTTGGATCTCATTGACGTCAAAAGGTAGGCGGCAGCGCAATAATTTGTACTGATGATTGATAGCTCTTTCGTCGGGGTGAGGGTAGACCAGTCCACGCGAGAACAGGCTTTGCGGCTGTTCAATACTCAGGTCGAGTACAGAGTCTGCCTGCTCGAATTGAAGCTGGCTGCCAGAGGACTGTAAGTGCAGCCCTACATTGTCCTCTCGCTGGACACTTAGTCATAATAGGAACCTTGTTTCCGCCAACCGAATGATCTTCTTGGCTCCCATCTGGTCAAAAGACGTCCGGGAGCAAGCCATCAAACGAGTTCATCGGCTCGGACAGACGAGAGCGTCCACTGTAGAGATCCTGGTCATGCGGGATACCTTTGAAGAGGATGTCGCGAATCGTGCCTCGACTTTAGGGACGGTCATGGACGAGAAACTGTACACGCGTGCTTTGGTCGAGGTATGTCGGGTCTGTCAATGGACCAAGACGGTGGCTGACGAGTCCGTAGAACCCGCGTTTTGCCCTATCGGAAAAGACACCTACGAAAAGATTCACCATCCACCTGGTGGATAACGACGAAAAGAGCCCGGTGGCAAGTCCGTTGCCAAAGACCCCGACGTCAGGGCTCGGGACCGTGGCTACGAGTGGAATTCGAGTGGCCTCGCCTTACGATTATCTGAAGGATGTTGGGCCGTTCGAGGCGGAGTCGGGGGAGGCTCCTGGAGGTAGCGCTCAGTCTATTGCTTTTGGTGACTATGGGCAGTCCGTTATTGGTTTGAAACGGTCTGCTGCGAAAGAGGATGGGAAAGGGAAGAAAAAAGCGAGAATGGCGTAATGAGGTGCAGATTCTCGCGCACTTCCATGTTGGGATCTGTATATCGAGGTTGTAATTAGATCTGAATCGGTCATGCTACTATGGATTATCCATGGCTTTGTTAAGTACCCGTGCCGGCGTCACTGCTCGATTTGGCTGGCGCCGTACGGGCGGATATGGGTATAGGAAGCGGTTATTTGGCGAGATCAGACTCGGGGCCAGGGCGATAGCAGAAGAGGGAGAGAGTCGCTTGCCGCGCTAAACGCAGGTTTCAGTTGATTGCGAAAGAGGCCAACAGGAGACTGGCTATACATCTATTGCAAAGTTGCGGAGATGACCAGAACGGTGGCCCGAAGAACCTTCACCTTGTCTGCAACATCGAAAAGTGATATGCTAGTTTTGGTTAGTAGGGTTGTGCGGGCTTCGTGGTAACATAAGGAGATTCATGCTAGTCTATAGGAATGTCCGGGGGGAGGAGTAAAGGATGCTATGCTAGGGATTGTACGGTAAGGGGGGAGGGGAGTTTGCTGGCGTGATATTATACTTGAAAAACGTAAGAGGAAAAGCTGAAAAGACTACCAAAAGACAACTGAGACCACTATCTAAACCCGCTCACAAAGCCCGTCGACCTTCTTAAATCCAGTTCTACACGAGTAGACCTCGCACTGGCCGAGGTTGCAACCCATCCATCGAGCACCAACAATGGCTGTACAGTCTTGACCGGTACCCATCGAGGCGCAACCACCGCACGATTGGAGGTCGTTCTGCGAGTCGAGGCACTCGTACTCGCCGCCGAGGGATCCAGGGACGGGACAGGCGGCCATTCCGGAAGGACAGAGTTTGCCCTCAGAGTTGGCAGGGAGACCGAAGTAGACCTCGGGGATGGACTTTTTGAAGATGTTGGATCGCTTGGATTTACCGGTGGCGGTGTGGCATTGACCGTTCGAGTAGGTGGATCCGACGGCGCAGCAGACACCCTTGGCAGTCTCCTCCTGGCCAGAGGGACAACAGACGGTCTCGCATGCGGTCTGCCCAGACTTGCAGCACATTCCTTTTCCAGATTTTCCGGTCTGGAACTTGTACCCAGCGGAGGTGTCGCAGTTCTGGTCGCAGTTGCCGGTGTTGGAGTTGTAAGTCGTACCCGAGGAGCATTTGGCGACGCAAGTGGAGCCATTGTCGACGTAGCCGGTCTGCGAGCAAGCGCATTTGCCGTTGACTTCGGTCATGTAGGATTTGCAGCATTGCGTGGAGCAGAAAGTGTGGCCGGACGAGCATTTGTCGACACAGGTCTGCGAGGAGCCGGAACCAGACATGGTTTGCTGAGAAGAGGAGCAGACGCATTTGCCGTTGACCTCGGATGATCCGCTTGGGCAGCACTGTGAGGTGCAGTAGGTCCATCCGGTAGAGCACTTGTCGGAACAAGCAGTTTCGTCTTTGTTCATCGATTGCTGCTTCGAGTCGCAGACACAGTGACCGTTGACTTCGGAGGAACCGGTAGGGCAGCATTTCGTGGAGCAATAGTTGAAGCCGGAGCTGCACCTGGCGACACAAGCGGTAGAATCAGAGTTCATTTGCTGAGACGATGAGGTGCAGGTGCAGACGCCTTTCGAGTTCGGGGACGAGCCGGTAGGACAGCACTTGCTGGTGGCCCAGGTGTAGCCGGTCGGGCAGGAGGAGACGCAGGTGTTGGCGTCGGACGAGGATTTCTTCTGACCGGCGGGGCAGACACAGACGCCGTCGTCTTCGGTCTGGCCGGAAGGACAGCAGACAGTGGAGCAACCGGTCCACTTCGAGGTGCCGGAAGGACAACAAATGCCGTTGGATTCGTAGGTATTACACGAGTAGGCAGGAGTACAGGTTGAGCCGCTTCGGTTGCAACCGGTAGTGGCGCAGCATTTTCCGTTCGAGTAGGTCTGGCCTCGAGGACAACAGCCGCCGTTGGAGGAGCATTGAGTAGAGCCGCAAGACGTTTTACCGCAGGTGCCGTCGGACTGCTTCGAGAGGGATCCACAAGTGTAGCCACCCTTGCCGTCACAGGTGGGCTGCGAGTTGGGTGGGTAGTATGCAGAGTATCCGTTGGAGCTGATCTGTAATTTCCGTCAGCGGGAAGACAGAAGGAAGGCCGAAAGGCGAACTCACGTATTGGGAGATCAAGCTCTCGACGTTGCCGTCGATGTTGTTGGAACCGCAGAAATCGCTGACATCGGTGGAGCAGACGCAACCAAAGTTGTATTTGTAGCCCTTGTAGGTACCGGCGATGGTCGCACACTTCTCTTGGGTCCAACCAGATGACCCTCGCTTGCTAAGGGTAGCGTTGGCGGAAGCAGCAGAGGCGCCCGGAAGGAGGGTGGAGAGAGCGAGGGAGAGGACGGGGATGAGGGACAAGGCGAACATCTTTTTGGAGGGGTACTGCGAGGAGGTGCGAGGTGAAGAGACTGATTGAGAGGGGGAAGTCTACGTCGCAGAAACGTAGAGCTGTCGAGGAGGCCGGTCGATGGGTCGATTGTCGAGTCGAGTGGAAGAAAAAGCTGAGAGTGATGGGGAGAGTATACGTCCAGGCGTCTGTACTTATGGCGTACTTCGGCCTGCGAGGACCGCACCTCGGGCAAGGGTAATGACGTCCGAGTCTCATCCCGAAGGAACACTGCTGTTTCAAGGTCGCACCAGGATCAGTCACCTCGCCCCAGGATCAGTGAGGTGCGTGAGGCCAGACCATTTCTTGCTGTAGTCACGGTTCCGTAACCTGCCCACCCTCGTCGAGTGACACGGGAAGTGAAATCGTGAACGGGACCATCACGGGAATCAGTCAATGGCATTGTCAAATCCCGTCGGGAACTAGACCTGATTCTCGGCTCAGGTCCCTGTGATAATCCCCGGTAGGTTAGTCCGAGACAATCGAGGGTGTGCACGACGAGGCGTATCGCATGGATTAGTAGTACAACAGCATCAGGCGAGAGGGAGGATTCGGTATGGGACCATAGGGGAAAACTTATTACGGCTGAAACCTGCGGGAACGTCCCGGTAGCCCGTGTAACCTGAACATCCGCCCTCGCCCCCCACTTAAGATGGTAATGTGGCATTCGCGGCGCATTCTACCTAAGCGGAAAGCGTTTTTAACCTAGTTTTGGCTGTACGGCGCAAGCAACTGTACGCACAGCTTTACGAATGTGCAGTGGACAGTGATTCCTGAACCTCGGCTGTACTGCGGTTTGCTGCTAGCACGTTTTCGACCTCGCTGCAGCCATTGTTTAAAGGCTATTTCCGACCTGCGCGCCGCCCATCCCTGCCGAGGGGCAGTTCCCTTCAGCAGTTCACTTGGCCATGCACACTGTCTCATCTTAGTGTTCTCACAGCGGGACTTGTCGTCTAAGTACCAAAGGAAGCCCGTCCACCCATAAATCCATCCCTTCGCTGTTTGTAGCGTACCCGTCGGCCGAGAAGGCCTTCCGGCTGGCTAAACAGACCCCGATCTTCATCGAGATTCAGTCCTTAATGAAATTATGGCATGGCTCCCGGACGCATCCCGAACCCTTGCGTTGTCCATCAGATCGACGATTCAGCATAGCAATGTTAGGAAGGGTTATATAATATGGGATATCAGGCTCTACGCCGGGGGCGGCCTCCGCCGCTCGTTCTTCATTAAATCCTTACCCTCCTCGTATTTCGTACTCGCTCGACTTGAAAATGACTTCTCCCAACGATAAGTCTATGCAGCTGTCGACGCACCTTCGTACGGAGGTACTGCCTTTGTTCGACGCAGTCAAAGCGGAGTTACACCGAGTACAAGTTGATATCACGGAATAGTACATAGCTGGTTCTTTGCTCTTCATCATACACTAATATGGGCACGTCCTACGCAGTACGAGATTGAGCGAGCGATTGAGGATACTGGATTCGACGAGAGAACAGAATCCAAGTGGTCTAGGTAGTGTGGTGCAGATGGGTAATGGAATATGGGCGGGCGCTCAAATGTGGGTATCTTTCATGTTTCGGTGCGGTGTCGTTGGCTGAGGGTTTGCAAGACGGGACACCACCAAGATTACTGTCGACATGGGATTAGATATCCATATGGAGATGCCTGTCACACAAGCGGTGGACTTTGCGGAAAAGAAGGTAGAAATTCTGAACAGGTGAGTATAATGATAGTTCCGAGTGACGTTTGTAATTGATGGAAGACGGAATAACAGCAAACGGGAAAGGCTGTTGCTCAAAGAAGAATTTGTAATATGGCAGATAGAACAGGCAAGTGTGCTCTTCAATGAGGAAGGGGATGAATTGAGCCCCGCCGTGAGCAGATCAGAGGTGCCCTGGCAGAAATCGCTCAAAAAGGATAGCTCCGCCAATCGGCTTGATGATCGATGGACATGTGTGCACGATGATGCCGCATAACGTAGACCGCTTGAGGCTTGAAGTGACGAGCAGGCGACGAGATGAAGGCGAAGGGCTGCGTGACTTTTTGATGTTAGGATTTGGATTCAGACCGCCGTCTCGAGATCATACCGCCCTCGCCCTTTCCTCGCGTGGGGGTATATATCTGCTCCTCCCTCATACTCAGTCCGCACAAATGAGTCGTGTGAATATCAGAACCCATAGTGGTCATCACGTTGCAGTGGATGACCATTGAGGGGCCAAGACAGTTTGCTACCAAACGTTCTGGAAAGTGGCGAAACCGCTTTCAGCCTTCGGTTATGATTTGTGTCAGCCTGTTGGTGTTCGAGCCACATGCGATACACGTCTTGCGGGGTTACAAGATACCCCAAGAGTATCGGTTGGCGGGAGACACCTTGCATGCTGCCTGTCGGAACCATAGCCTCCTCCTCATACCTGACCCGATGAGGCAGATACAGCGCCTAGGCATTCTCCGAAGCGCCAATGTAACCGGATAAGTTGGAATTACAGCCCCAGCAGCCGTGAAGATCCTAAGGCTAAAGCAGACTGCATTACAGCTCATAAACCGCTCTTGCTTTACTACTGCCTCACTTGTAGTTGCAGAGTCCAACTAGGAATCGCGATTGACTATGAAGCACGCGGCATGCAGTAAGATATACCTAGGACCGCATGATCGCACGGATCTTTACTTTACAGTTGAAACAGAATAAGGCATACGCCCTTTCTACCAGACTCGGCTTACCCATCCAAAGAAGCCATTGTCGATCCCCTCCTCCAAGATGAACACGCACTCGACCGAGCCAAGGTCCTTTGGCTGGACGTCCAGTGCCACTTAGCGGCGATTACCTAAAGTCCGCCTACTCCTGTTCTGGCGGCTTAATGCAATGGCCATGACCTCGTACTGAATACGCTATCTCTGCTACACACCATGCCCGTCAAGGAGTTCTCAACGCCATACCCTCTAATCGATTCGGATCCGCATGCTGGCCGGGTGGTGCGCTACATGCGGTCTTCGGATTACGCTCTCTGGGCCGGCGCAACCGTTGCTGGACCGGGACTTCTCTACCTCTATGGCATGTCCTCCTCCTCGCTCCTCATTAGATGCATGCTTATGTCCATGGATATAATAGAAAAGGCCGACCCGACGCGATATCGATTCGGGATCGCGCCCGCTCTGCGACTGACGGGCTTTTTGGGCTTCTGCGCGGGATTCATGCTCGCATACCAACAATCTTCCTGTAAGTGGAGTGTGGAATCAACTGTCGAAGTTGCAATCTGATGAACTACACGTAGTCCGTTTCATGGGCTTCCGCGAAAACGCTGCGGAGGTGGTCAAGGACCAGCAGGAGTTATCGGCCAGGGCGGCGGCTGGGAAGCCGCTCTACGGAGAAGGAGATTTGAGCCCATACATCCAGGGCGTCGCGAGCAGGAATTCGACGTGGTCTCAGTTGAAGTTTGCGGCCATGCCTTGGTGAGTCTCGCTGGTGGTCTTTGTCTTGCCTCGGATTTGCTGACCCATCCTGCCGACAGGTTCAACTTCGTCAACCACAACAATCACGGTGTGGACACCTCGAAATACACCAATGCATCCTCGTAGACCGACCGCCTCTTCTCCGACCACTCGCCGTTATCAGCAGTCTGATTTCCTATGCATCGTATATCCAGAAAAGCGTAAATGTACCCTGGACAATTATTAGTTCACGGTCGGATCAACGTCCGTTTCTGTGGCCGTCGCAGTCAAGGAGGAGCTTTACTGGGTTATGTATTGGAGGCTGAAGTACCAGATTGGAGCTGAACAGGCAGGAATGAGGGCGTGATCTGCTCGCCAGCCGTACTTCGATGACGGGCAACATCAGTCACAATTCCATAAGAGAACCAGAGCTAATCTCGGCCATAAAGAAGTCGACCGCAGCAGAACTTCAAACGCAAGATGGAGAGTACAAGTCGTATGCATGGTATCATATACATACAAACCCGAAAGGCGTATAAGGATTGCAAGGATGATTGAGACGCGGACCGCAGGGCGCAAGCGGCTCCTTATAGCTGATCGCGAAGAACAGACGGGGAAGGGAACGAGGTCGTTTCACAATAATTGCCATCCGTTTCTCAGGATTTCATTCGTCTACACCGTCTTCCGCCCACACCGTCTTCTGCCCACACCGTCACTCAGTCACGTTTTCAACCAACCACGCCGTCAGGTAAAGAGAGCTCCGCTTCGCCTGCGACGCTGAGAGGCTTGGCTTTGTCAACCGCTAGCAAGAATGGATATCTTTCAGCCAAGGTGATAGTGCCAACCCGAACATCTGCTCACCCTCGGACCGACAAGCAGGACACGAGTTCCTTCCTTGAGATAACCACTGATCGACACAGTCTTTATGGAAGGCATGTCGACAGTTCAAGATCCTGCATTGATCTTCAGCCTCGTAATCGCCGAGACATATCTAAGAGAACAATGAACAGTCAGCCCTCTCCACTCCCCGCGTCTCGACTCGTAGATCCAACTTACCAGACACCTCTCCGTACAGTTCTCCAGGACTTCGGCGAGGGTCCCCAATCCACCCATCTCCCTACCGCTGACCAATCGCAATCCCGACTTTTCGATATCCTCCTTGCTCGCAGTCGGTGGCTTGACCGGCCCCATAAGCTCCGTCACCATGTGCATCTCCTCGTCCGTCAGGGGACCGCCAGAAATGAGGTTCGGGATTCGAAGGATGGGATGAGACGGAGGGTAGTTGCCGCCAATCACATAGACAAGGTATGTGTTCAACGGCCCTACCAACGGCCTCGGACGTGGCGAAAAGCGTTCCAACATGCGATCGCGAAGGGTTCTTCGTTCCGGCTGCGCCGTTGGTGGCTGGGCCTCTCCTTCCGTAGATGTCAAGGTGGGAACGTTGCCGTCAAGGAACGGGAAAGAGGGGTGCTGGACAAGTTCCTCGGTCGTGACATTTGGGTCATGCGATATTGATCGAACGCCGACGAAGATGGAGGGGACTAGCCCATCTTCACGCTGATGCGAGGTGGTTGGAAAGAGGTGAGCTCGGAAAAAGTTCAAGCGACGTGGAGTTCCATCGGTTCCTCCGGAAACGCCAGTACTTCGGGCTCTATCGGAAGGAAGGATCTGTCCTGCTTGATGATGAAAAGAGGGAACTGCAGGTGATGTCAGGGTCGTATTTGCGTCTGCATCTTCATTGGCTTCGAGTTCGGTCGCCGGTCCTGGCCTCGACGGCTCACGAGCCAGGCTAACAACATCCCCCACTGTCGTTTGTTCCTCGATCGGATCAGAAACGTCACCCAGAGTCGGTACATCGCCCGCTGGTCCCGCAAAGTCTCGGACAGCATCGACCAAGTCCGATTGCAGGCGTTCCAAAAAGGCCTGGAAATCTCCGGCCGTCTCGTCGCTCGTAGTGGACTCTGCTGTCGCTTGCGCGGCGATACTGCGACTAGCATCGAGCCGCTCGTTGTCTCGGAGCACGGTTCGAAGGTAATCTCCCAGAGCCGCTTCAACTGATCGCGGCGATCGAGTACGGAACGGACGTATTCGGCTCATGATGGAGGCTAACGCTGATCGATTCGAGTTTCGAGCCGGGCTCTCCGTCGTAAGCAAGGTCGTAGCGGTTGCGGCTGCCGCGACACTGATGACATGTCAGCCAACTGTCTGGAGTCAAAGAGGGAAAGTACGGGACGTACGTCAATAGTCCCCCGATCATTCTGGCTTGAACCTCTAACGAACTCGGGACAGGGATCCCGTCAGGCGGCGGAGTAGGACTAGAGCCGCTTCTGCTCCTGCTAGCCCTTGCGCTGTAGCTTCCCGGCATGCTGTCCAATGAGTTGGCTCTTCGATGTTGATCCGGGCGGATATTCGCGTGATCGAGATTCTCGCTTCTGCGACGACTCCTTGGCGGCACGGAACTGACAGCGACAGGCTCATCGGGTTGTGTCTGTGTCTGCGCCAATCCTTGGATGACCAAGACGGCTCCGGCCGGTATTCTCGTTTGAGCTTGAGCTTGAGCGCGCGCTTCCTCGACTCTTGCCCGTGTTGCTGCAAGCTCCCGGTCCGACGCCGCCACTTCTGCCTGTGCTGCGCTCAATTGGTTTTGAAGATCGATGATGGATTCCGCAAGGGTACTCTGTGGCGGGACTAGCGGAGGAGGGGGAGTGAACAAAGAGGGGTCGGAGGGAAGTTCCGAAGTCCCCGAAAGTCCCAAAATCGTCGAGACACGACGAGTCAAACTTTGCGAGACCGGCGGAGGCGGAAGAGTTTCCGGCTCAGCCGTCAAGGCCGATGGGCGACGGAAGCGGTTGAAGAGTCGATCGACAGCAGGCGCTACCGTCGTTGGCAGCGGCCACTCTGGCCCCAGAGCTTCGCGGATACTCGAGATGGATCGTAGCCGATCGGGCAAGAGTGGATCGCCCGGGGTGAGGATCTCGGAGGTAGTGGGATGCGAGGATTGTTGGGCGATGGAGTCGGTGGAACTCAAGGTCGAGGGGGACGAGGAATCATTCCGGGTCAAACGACTTTCCCCGGCGTGCGTCGATGACAAATCGTCCACCTTTCGCTTCTTCCTCCTGGAGGCTGTGCTGCCAGGTCTCTCCCGCTTGGGACTTTCCCCGGGTCTCGCAAAGGAGGAAAGCCGACGGAGGTGGGACAAACGTGAAGGCTGCACAGGAGGAGGGGCAATTTGGGACGTTGATGAAGAAGGGGGGGAGGGAGGAGTAGGCGATCGGCGTGGTTGGGAAGGTTGCGAGTGACTCGATCCCATGGTGGTTGGAGCTGTCGGCTGGGTTCAGTGTGATTGCTGTACCACGAGATCGTGACTGATTCCTCCCCCCTGGTCCTTGCTATCCTCCTTCTCGAGTCTTGGCCACCCACACGACCGAGCGCGAGCTGTGTAAGGGAATGAGGAGGTGAGGGTTCTAGGGCGGGTCTATTGTGCGATGTAGAAGGGGAGCAGAAACGACGAGAACGAGATCTATGCGCGAGATGTGATTGGTTGCGATAAGTGATAGTTGATCAATGCACTATAAGAAGGGAACGACGAGGAAGGACAGGAAGGGTGTGGCAAATGGTTTCCCCGCGTTCGGCCGGGTCGCCCTGTGCGGGGGGATGCGAGGAGGGGGAGAGAAGAGCGAGGCCGGATGCATACGATGTTTTGGAAGGCAGGCGAACGACGTCAGCATACATGTCGACCGGTAGGTGACTGTGCTCTTGAAGCTGCATCATAGCTGCACTGTCATGCGAGGCAGGAGAATAGACGACGTCTCACCAATGTGGCGCCGACTACGCGACGTTGGGTACCTATAACACCAAGCATTTCGACCCGTCAGTGTGACTCTGATCATCAAACTAGGCTGCCTGCGCAGTAGATGCCGAGAAAAGAGGTCATACGATGCAATGCTATCGCCCTATATATGATACGCCTGGACGCTGGACGAAGGACGCCTCAGAGAGGGTAGAGTATCTGTCACGAAGGTAAAACGTGAAGCATACTCTACAAAAGCTAAACGGAATAGAGCAGATTCGCTACAACGCGAAACTCGACAGCGGGCTCCTCGTGATCTCTGCCTATCATTTAAGTACCCTGCTCGCATCCTCGACAGGTACGTCCCCGTAAAGCACACATAGAAACCGTCCCTATCGAGACCACAGCTCTCAATCGGTAAGACACTGAGTCGACCCGCCGGTATCGTCACTTGCCGCGCCTCCTTCTTTCCCGCTCCAACGGCTCCCTCATGGGATTCGCCTTCTTCACTCATCAGCCAGTCTCGATGACGCTGCTGAGAACCGCGAGGTCACCGGATTCGTGATCAGATTCGGTTCCTGTGTGATTCGATTCGGTCAGTGAACGCGGTTCCCACTCCTCGCAGACTACGAGGCTCGCGCGTGCCGTCCTCCTTTCTGTCGTCGAGCACCGTCGGTCTTGGCGTTCCTTGACGGCTTGGCCCCCTTTCATTCCTCAGACCAGACGGACCAATACACGCCTTTCTCCTCGCCCGGTCCATCAGTGACGAGCCTCGACGACCCATTCCCAATCTCGGTGAACCCAGTCTATCGATCACCTTGGTTTCCATGGGTACCTCCTCCATTCTACCACTCGCCGGGAGTAAGGCGAGGCAGCGCGGCGCGGACTTGAGATGTGACGGCCCTCTGCGAATCGCTCGTCAGGGGTCCCGTCGGCCCTGAATTTGGTGCTGGGTCGCTTGCTCCGGATGACATGGCTAATTATGTGGTGCTGGAGGAAGAAAAGAGCGAAGCTGAAGTTGAGGACATGCGTAGATCTATGTGACGGTCGCTGATGGGCAGTGATGACCCGCCGGCCTGCAGTGCAAGATACTGCTGCATCTGACGACCTGAGCTCATATAGATGGTGGATGAAAATTCTGGGCGCAACTAGAATACAGGGAACGACAAAACACAGCCAAGCTGAGGATCAATTTTGGCGCAACGTCTTGCGTCGCATTCTCGCCTCTGCCGAGCTCCCCTTCACATGAAGTAACAATCGTTCTTCCGCATCAAGCTAAAGAACGTTGCAGAGGGCGAGGGACCAGCCGTATCTCCTCGAGGGCTCGTCTCATATTCTCGACCTAGGCCGCCTCAGCCTCTCGTGCCGCCTCTCCGTCGACCGCCTGACCTTCCGCTTGCAATTCTTGGCGGACGATGTCGAAGCCGAGGCTGAAGCTGACGACGAGCCGCTGTCAGCGCCGATCGACGCCGACCACAGGGTAGTCTTCGATGAAGGGGCGGGGAGTGTGGCGGAAGGGTTGGCAGATCCAGCTGCCGAGGAGACTGCCGAGGTGGCGGCAGAGGAAGAGATCGGGTCGGATGAAGAATTCGACGCTGGAGATGACGAGGAGGGCGTCGAGGAAGAGGACGCTGCCGAGCTGGCCCCTGGCCCAACACAGTTGGTTCCGGTGAACCCGGCAGGAGTGGTTGGCCTGTCACAGCGGTCAGTGATCCGATATAGTTTGTGGAGCGGTTGGACACCTACTTGGACGTCGCATACGTGTCCCCGTAGACGACGTTGCTTCCAGGTTCGGGGAAGACGACGGCAATGTTTCTGCGGGAACAATGAGCGGCCGTACTGCAGGTACATGAACAACCACCCACTCGATCGTGACACACGAGTTGATGTCACTTCCCGCATTCGCCACGAACGGTGTAGGTCCCGTGAGGCCCGAACCTCCGTCGGTGATGGTGATGACCGCGCAGTTCTGGTCTGAAACGATCGTCAGTGAAGTGACTATTGATACGGATCCAGCCGTACACATCTCCCGGTTCCCCTGGAGGTTGAACCACGACCACGAAAACAGGGCTTCTCCGCTCGGCGCCTCGGACGGTATCTGCACGTTCGTCGTCATGCCGTCGATGAGACACCCGCCCATCTGGGAGAAGATGACGTTCCACGTCTTGCCGAGATCGTAGGACATGGAGAGCTGGCACGAGCCGCCGCCGTGCGTCGCGGTCCCGACGATCGTGTAGTTGCTGGTGGCGCCCGCGGCCCAGGTGTCGACGGAATCGGAGGGAGAGAGGGAGGACGGGATGAAGCCCTGCGCGGTGTGTCAGTGGGTTGAAATGAGACCAGTGATGGGAGGTGTAGGAGTAAGCTTCGCAGGGGCGAAGAAGACAGAGTCCCGGGATCACAGACGAGGTCCGCGGGGGAGAAAAAGGCGGAGTCTCGGGATATTGAGGAGGTCCGCAGGGGAGAAAAAGACGAGTCCCGGGATCACAGAGGAGGTCCGTAGGGGACGGAACAGGGATCGAGCTCACTTTACAAGGATATGTACCGTCCGTGACCAGCGGCGAGGTCATCGAGTAGTCTTCCCAAGCACGACTTGATCAGCCTTGGCTTAGTGGAGTCCTCCTCCGCACTCACCAATATCCGTATAATTGTTCTTCGGGTTGAGCGCCGAATGGAGCGGGTACGGCCAGGCCAGCTGGCAGTGCGCCAACGCCGTCGACGCAGAGAGGAGGGCGAGAAGAACGAAAGATGCGGGAGTCATCGTGGCGTGGGTCGTGGCGTGGGTCGTGGCGTGGGTCGTGAGTGATACGTCAGGTCGTCAGGACTGCGATGCGCGAGAGGGCCTTGTCGGAAACGAAAAGAGAGTGGATGCGAAGGAGGGACTTTGGTCGACAAAGTGCGAACGAACTGAAGTTGAGTGAGGATGAAGGGTGCAAGGCGTGCAAGTGTATTAAATGAGCGTGCTATGGTGTCCAAGCGTGAAAGGGGGCGCGTGAAAGGAGGGAGGTGGGACGGAGGGAGGGGGAGCGCGCACGGGGTCGTCATTCATCCCATATCCAACAATCAACCTTTTGGACGGGCCATGGCTTTTTGTGCCTGAAACAATAAAGCCCCCTTGGCACAGCGGGTTTCACCACCGCGTCCTCCATGGATTCCACGCCATACAACGCATCTTCCGCCTTACAGACCACAACGGTTCGCCACGATACAGACCCCCGACAGCCCTGCAGTCTCATCGCTCAAAGCAAGACTACAATCCATTGACGCGACGCGTCCTTTGTCAATGGCCCAATCACTTATTCTCCCGCAGGCCAGAGGCGTTTCACACCGCACACCGCCACCAAAGTGCGACGCTTGTCTCGGACGAGTTCTCGGTGGACAAAATCAGTCCAGCAGAGCACCTGCTGAGACGGAAAGTGGACCGCCAGATAGTAGAGCCCCCTGGCGTTGTACAGTGTTTATCACTCAGACCTCGCAGAAGGGAGCTTCAGTCCAATGTGGCCAGGTAGAGGGATCCCCACAGGTACCGCCATCCGAGAACAACGTATTTCATTTCCAGTACCCCGATATTTCTTTGCACCCCCTCTAATCACCGATCTAAAAGCACTTGATCGTACTGTCTCTGGCCGGGCCGACGCCGATCCACTGGATCTTGACCTTGAGGTGGTCCTCGATAAAGGAGACGTATTTCTGACACGCCTCGGGGAGCGACTCGAACGTAGTACACTTGGTGATGTCCGACTTCCATCCGGGCATCGTGACGTACTCGACCTCGACCTTGGCCAGCCTGTCCAAGTCGGCTGTGAGGCAGAGACGTCAGCCATGAGCCTACCTTGTCCGGGAAGCGGGACAACACACCTGGGAAGCCCTCGACGAGCTCGCCGTCGAGTCGGTACGCGGTAGCAATCTTGATCTCGTCAAAGCCGTCCAGGACGTCGAGTTTGGTCAGCATGAGCGAGGTGTAGCCGTTGATGGAGGTGGAGTATTTCATGACGACGAGGTCGAGCCATCCACATCGTCTTCGTCGACCGGTAACGACTCCCCATTCTGTCCCTCGCGTCAGCATGGCCATGGTCCAAATCGGACGAAGAACGTACCGGCCCCGACCTCCTGGAGAGATGTTCCGATATCATTGAGCTGTTCCGTGGGGAAGGGTCCACCACCGACTCGAGCTGGTCTCGTCAGTCTAAACCTTTACCGCAAGTTGGCATTCGAACATACTGGTGTAGGCCTTGACGACGCCAACGATGCTCTTGATGGCCATGGGGGGGATGCCGAGACCGGTAATGACTCCACCGATGGCAGTCGCGGACGACGTGACGTACGGGTAGGTCCCGTAGTCGAGATCCAGCATCAACGCATTGGCGCCCTCGACCAAGATGCGCTTGTTGGCAGCCAAGGCCTTGTGGAGAAAGTTGGGTCCGTCAACAATGAGCGGCTTCAGTCGCTCGGCGTATTTCTGTGCTCCAACCCATCAGCCCGCCTTCCCCATCTGAAACCCATACTGTCACCCACCTTGTACGCCTCGATCTCGCCCTCGATGTCAAACTCAAACTCGCCGTATCGCCTCACTCTGCCCGCGACGAGGTTTCTGAACTTGTCGGCGAATGTCGGGTCATAGAGATGGTGCACTCGCAGACCGGATCGACTGGCCTTGGACGAGTACGCGGGTCCGATACCCTTTCGGGTGGTGCCGATGGAAGAGCCGCCGAGCTCGATTTCCTTGAGCCCGTCGACGATCTGGTGGAAGCCGAGGACGAGGTGCGCTCGGTCCGAGACAAACAGTCGGCCGGTGCAGTCGAGTCCTGTGATTGCGAGTTTAGTGCGCTCCTCTCGTATTGTAGGCAACACTGCCAGACGTACCCTTTTCTTGAAGGGTGTCCAGCTCTTTGAAAAGAGCAGGGACATTGACGACGACTCCGGATCCGATGAATGCCGTGCACTTCTTGTTGATCAGACCTGGCCTGATATTTAGCTTTCCAACATCGAATTTCGCTCATTTCAACATACCCGAAGGCAAGAGGTTGAATGCATAAGTCGTCTTCTCCCCCGCCTCGTTCTTGACGACAATGGTGTGGCCGGCGTTGTTACCGCCCGCACATCGCGCGCAGACATCCGCCTCGGCCGCGAGGATGTCGACGAGTTTCCCCTTGCCTTCGTCACCCCATTGGGCTCCGAGTCTGGCCAGTGTTTATCAGTCGGGGAATCCTCAGTTGAACGAATGGTCAGGGACATACACCACAGATACACCTTCTGGCGCTGCATACAGCATACCTATTCAGCTACCCGTCCCAAGAGGGGAAGAACAAACGACTGACCCGTACTCATGATGAACGGAGAACAAAATCTCGAGTCAGCGCCGACAAAGAGGCCCTCCGAGTCCTTTCGGCCGACCCTGAGGCAACTTTTAGGACATGACACAGGAATCTATCGCGGAAGTATCCGTATCAGCCAGGTTGGATCGCGTCGCGTCCTTGTCAACAAATGAGACTGGGGAGAATTCTTTGCCATACCCGCACTCCGCAATGTCGTCGCTGGCCGACTCGCTCTCGCAGCTCGCACAGCACTCGCAGCAAATCAAATACCTGTCGTCGCTGAACCAGAAACCCTCGGGACCGTTCGTGAATGCGGTTCTGTATACCGATGTCCTGTCGCTCGTGCGCGGGGCCGAGCCGAGCGAGGAACGGTTGTTCAAGTTCATCGGCGAGGTCGAGGGCGGGCGGGAGAAGAAGGTCGAGAAGCGAGAAGGGGTAGTGACGCCGTTGAAGGAACTGAAGAAAGGGAGAGAGAGCAAGGATGACGTGGATGTCATGCTGAAAACGGCCATGAAGCTGGTCGATGACTAGTGCGTGGTCCAGTCAAGAGAGACGAGGATATAGCTGATGAATGGGAGATCAGCCGTCCGATGCCGCGAGCGCGAGCGCATATCGGCTCGCTGTTGGACGCGCATCAGGACCAGATGGACCGGATTGAGGAGCTGGAGCTGCTCATTGCAGAGGTCAGTCGGTTCATCGGACATGACTGCGTCTCTCAAGCCAGAGGCGGCGCTGACTCCGGGACAGGCTACCAACC
>JASZXS010000210.1:0-28087 GCA_035521475.1 Tremellales sp. Uapishka_1 | reverse complement strand
CTACTTCCCCCTCCGCCTCCCCCAAAGCTGGTGCTTTCGATGTCGCCACCCTATTTGTCGCCGACAAGGCTGCCAGGGATGAGGCCGCGTTGAACCTCGCCACCGTCGCCAAAAAGGAGGGTGTCGAATTCTTTGGATCGGTCGGTCTCTGTGATGCCATTGTCAAGGTAAGCACGCCCATCTACGGCGCAGGGCCTGTCTGACACTTCAACCAGGCCTTGACCGACAAGAAATCTCCCGTCGCCCGAGAGGCGGCATGCAGCACCATCTCGACCCTGTGTGAGAATGGTGCCGCCCCGCTCCTCGAGACCTACGTCGTCTCTTCTGCCGACAACTCCGTCTTCCCCAACCTTCTCGAGGCTTTCGCCGACAAGACCCCTGCCGTCCGAGACGCTTCGCTTGCCGCCGTCAAGGCCATCGTCCAATCCATGAACGGGTGGGCCACGTTCGTTATTCTCCCCGCTCTCCTCAACCAGATCCGAACGGCCGGTAAATGGCAAGTCAAGACTGGATCGCTCGAGGTCCTCAACCAGTTGATCGTCTCTGCCCCCGAGCAGATCGGTCGAGCGATGCCCGATGTTGTTCCCGTCCTCGCTGAGGCTGTCTGGGATACCAAGGCCGATGTCAAGAAATCTGCCAAGTCAACGCTCGAGAAGGCTTGTGCTTTGGTCGACAACAAGGATGTAAGTCTGGCGATCCATGACTGCTCCAAGCTGACTCATTGCAGATCGAAAAATTCATCCCCGCCTTGATCAAATCCCTCCTTAACCCAATCGAAGAGGTCCCCAAATGTATCACGCTCCTTTCCGCCACCACTTTCGTTGCCGAAGTTACTGCCCCTACAATCTCCCTCATCGCCCCTCTGCTGATCAGAGGTCTCGATGAACGACCCACTGCTACCAAGCGAAAGGTTGCCGTCATTGCCGACAACATGTCCAAACTGGTCGACTCGGAATACACCGTCCGACCTTTCCTCCCCAAGCTCCTCCCCGGTCTCATCAAGACCGCCGAGACTATTGCCGACCCTGAAGCTCGATCGGTCTGCAACCGAGCCATTGCCACCTTGCGACGAATCGGCAAAGTCCCCACCGGTGACGGAACCGACCTCCCCCCTCTCAAGGTCGCCGAAGGCCCTGCCCTCGCCGCCGAGCTCACCACCTTCCTCAAAAAGGTCAACGCCCCCATCCCCGACGCCTCCAACCCCGCTCTTATCTACGCCGGTGTGCTCGCTGCCTCGCTCGTCAACGCCCACGACTTTGACCAAAAGACTTGGGAAGCCACGCTTCCCAAGTACGTCTCGCTTGCCATTCCCGGCTACGACAACCTTCCCGTCGTCCGAGAATTGCTGCAGAAGAAGGCCGACGAGGAGGAGTCGGATGATCTCAAGTTCGACGATGAAGAGGAGGGAGAGGATCTTTGCAACATCGAGTCCTTCAACTTGGCCTACGGTGCCAAGATTCTGCTTCACCACGCCACCCTTCGACTCAAGCGAGGACACCGATACGGTCTCCTTGGTCGAAACGGTTCCGGTAAATCCACCCTCATGAACGCCATTGTCAACAACCAGGTCGAGGGTTTCCCCGATCCCTCTGTCGTCCGAACTTTCTACGTCCAACACGACATTGACGGATCGGAGGCCGAGATTTCGATCGTCGACTGGGTCCTTGCCGACAAGCGACTCCTTGCTACGCCCGACGAGATCCGTGAGACCCTTGCCTCGGTCGGTTTCGACGAGAAGAAGCAACAGCACTCTATCGGATCTCTGTCCGGTGGATGGAAGATGAAGTTGGCCCTTGCCCGAGCCATTCTTTTCAAGGCCGATATCCTCCTCCTCGATGAACCCACCAACCACTTGGATGTCTTGAACGTTACCTGGTTGATCGACTACCTTACCAGTCTTACCAACTGTACCTCGATTATCGTCTCGCACGACTCCGACTTCTTGAACCGAACCGTCACCGACGTTCTTTTCTTGAACAACTTCAAGGTCAAGCGATACCCCGGAAACTTGGAGCGATTCGTCGAGCTCGTCCCCGAGGCTGCCGCGTACTTCCAACTCGAGGCCCAGGAGGACTACCAGTTCAAGCTTCCCGACCCTCCCCTGCTCGACGGTGTCAAGACCAAGGAAAAGTCGCTGCTCAAGATGCGAGACGTTTCTTTCCAGTATCCCGGATCGCCCGTTCAACAACTCTACAACATCTCCCTCCAGGTCTCTCTCTCGTCGCGAGTTGCCATTCTCGGTCCAAACGGATCCGGAAAGTCGACCCTTGTCAAGCTGCTCACCGCCGAGACGGAACCCAACAAGGGAGGAACCGTCTGGAAGCATCCCAACTTGGTCATCGGTTACGTCGCCCAGCACGCTTTCCACCACATTGATCAACATCTCGACTCTACCCCTCTCGAGTACATGTTGTGGCGATACCAGACCGGAGAGGACTTGGAAGAGCTGAGCAAAGCCAACCGAATCCTGTCCGAGGAGGAGCTGCAGAAGATGAAGGAGGGTGGTGTCGTTGTTGTGGAAGGTGCCAAGCGACTTATCGACGAGCTTATCGCTCGAAAGAAGCTGAAGCAGTCTTACGAGTACGAGATCTCGTTCAAGGGAATGTCGTCTGCCGAAAACATGTGGATGTCGCGAGACGAGCTCATCACGCGTGGTTTCGAGAAGAAGATTATCGAGCTCGACACCCGGGAGGCTCAGCGATTGGGTCTGATGCGACCCTTGGTCCGACGAGAGATCGAAAAGCACTTTGAGGATTTCGGTCTCGAATCCGAGTTTGTCTCGCACAACTCGATGAGAGGTCTTTCCGGAGGACAAAAGGTCAAGGTCGTTTTGGGTGCTGCCACATGGCGAAGACCTCACGTTATCTGTTTGGACGAGTGAGTCTTTTTAAAGAGTTCGATGGCTTTGACTGACTTTTCAGGCCTACCAACTACCTCGACCGAGAGTCTCTCGCTGCACTGATCGCCGCTCTGAAGGACTTTGGTGGTGGTGTCCTCATCATTACCCACAACCGAGAATTCTCGGAGAACATCTGTTCCGAAGTGTGGGCCATGAGGGATGGTTACCTCGAGGCGTCCGGTCACAACTGGGTCGAAGGACAGGGATCCGGAGAGAGGATCGACAAGAAGAATGGAGAGGAAGAGGAGGTCAAATTTGACGCTCTTGGAAACCCCATCGCTGCCGCCAAGAAGGTCAAGAAGGCATCGGCTGCCGAGCTGAGAAAAGCCAAGAAGGACCGTATGGCCCGACGAAAGAGAGGAGAGGAGGGTGAGTCGCTTTGCCTGGCACGGGCAACTTTCACTGACGGCGATGCCTTAGTCTTCACCGACGAAGAGCTATGATCACATATCTCTACAACATAGACTGAATCTTTTCTCACGCTTTCTCTATACCCGGACCGTTGTCTCTTTAATGATGGTAGCTAGATTCCTACATCCCTTGCATTTGGCTCGTTTTTCGGCCGTCATCTCTCTGTCTGAGGGTACAATATGGTCTCTCGGGCGAATGCATTATCCTTGTCTCTATAATTGCAGTCCAACACTACATCGCAATCAGCGTATACGAGCAGAACGCTCCACAGACCCAGCTGTTGAGTTGTTAACGAAACGGCCACCGCTATAAAGTACTTCTACATCTCATGCTACGGAAAACAACGTCGTCTTGACCTTTTCCAACCGCTCCTTTGCGAGATCTCGCTCGTCCATGATTCCCTGCACCTTTGCCTGCTCCAGCGCGAGGGCGACCTCCAATTTCCCCATCTCCATCTTCTTGTCCGACTCTGCTCGCGCCAACTTTGCCTCAAGATCCAGTATCCGGTCCTGCTGGTTCCGCGACTGCACCCGCGCCGTCTCGAGCCCCGCGACCGTCGTCGAGAGCTGCGACTGAAGTTCCGAGATATCGCGATCTTTCGCGGCGGCGGCGTTGACGAGTGCCGAGGTGGACGGCGTGGCCGTGATGGTGATTGCGGGCGTGGTGGGACTGCTGAGGATGTGGGAGCGGGGCGAAGAGGACCGGGAGAGGCGCTCGTCCATCTCCAAGAGGGTGTGGCGGAGCAGGGCGAGTTCGCGAGCGTCGCGCTCGATCTGCTTGTCTTTGGAGACGAGGAGATCGTGGAGCGAGCCGAGCACGTTGGTGATTTGCGGATTGACCGCGGGTGGTTTGGGAGCTGCACGAATCAGCGGGTGCCATAAACGACTCGTCGCAGCACTGACCTTGATCTCGCTCGTCGGATAACGCTTTGACGGCTGCGTTCCATCAGCTGGGATATCGAGTCACGGAGCCACCAGACTCACCCGCAAGATTGACACTCTTGGGATCCATCTTGGCCATCCAGACCCCCTGACCCTTTTTCATCAATCCGCTCAGGCTCGTAAAGCTCGCACTCCGTTTCGGCGCCTTGGTTTTTTCGTCAAACACCGAGTCGCGGTCGCGATCGCGGTCCCGCTCCCTCGCGTCGCTGCTGATACTCATGCTCGACATGGCCCTTGCAAACATGCCGGGCGCGCACCCGATGTCGACCGTCTCGCTGAACGCCGTTTTATCGCTCGCGAGACTCGCCGTCGACGATGTGCCCGTCTCGGTCATGGGGCTCGAGAGCGGTACCGGCACCGGATCCATGATCGGGATCGAGGCTTTCGCCGACAGGTTCACCGGTCGCAGGTCGATGGGTGAGAGCAGCCTTGAGTCGGGAAGTGGCGTCTCGGTCGCGAGATCCGTGTGGCCCACAGTGTCAATCTCGAATGCGGGATCGAGGACTTTTTCAGAGATGCTGCTCCAGTGTCGCAAGAGCCACCCGAGCGTCACCTGCGACTGGTTGACGAGATTTGACACCTCGTCGGGATCGTGCTCCACGCCGCGCTGGGACGACGGTCCGAGTCCAGAGATCCCCTTGCCCCTCGCGGCGCACATGGCCGGCCCGAAAATGATGGAAATCGATTCCACGTTGAGCCGGTTTTCGCTAAACAGCGGCAGTTGGCCGAGGAATGCCAGCAGGTAGACAAACAGCGAAAAGTGGAGCGGCGGCAAGAGCTTCAAGATGATTTGCGCGGCCGTGATTCGCGTCGCGAGCGGTACCCCTGGCTCGGGCTCGGCGCAAAAGGCAAGAAAGGCGCGAAAGAGGGACTCGTCGAGGATTGGCTCTGGCAGATCCCGGATATAACGCTTGACGAGACCGGTGAGATTATGCACGGGCTCGTGGGCGATGGACAGCGAATCCCCATAGAGCGGCGGGAGGTTGAAGATTTTCGTCAGGTGCGAGATACGGTTGCCGTCGCCCGCCAAGCGAAAGATGCCAGGTTGGGACATGCCTATTCAGCGCTCTGTCAGCGTCTCGAACCGCCTCGTGGGTCGTGAGTACTCGCCTCGTCGGTAGATCTCCTCCACAACGGTGAACACGATCAAGGGCAGTTCATGTCGCTGACCGCCAATCAGAGACGTGCACCAGCTCGCTACCGGGGCATCGTTAAGGGGCACCCCAAAAGCCGGACCTACGCAGTGTCAGCCGTCCATCTCCAGCTCGAGACTGAAACCTACCTTCCCTCGGACTCGTCGACCCAAAAAGGACAGGGGTGGTCTCGACCTCGGTATCGACCGGTTTCCGTCCGAACCGACGAATAATCCCAATCACCCCGCTCGACCCCTTGGACTCGGCCTTCTTGCCGCCGCCGTCCTTGCTCGCACTCGCTTCACTTGACCCACGCGGCAAAGGCAAGATTGACGTCACCGTCTCTGCATTCTCTCCTACCACACCAAGATGGCCGCGGTCGTATGCCGCATCCACGCGCGCCAGCAGACCTGGTATATCGATCTTGCGCGAGATCCCCGCCGCATCCAAGCCCAACACGACTCCCAGCTGATGGATCAGTTTCAGCCGGATCTTGATATGTGGCGGCACCGAGGTTTCCTTTGGCGTCATGTAGAACAGCGAGGTCGGCAGTGGCTGGGAGGGTATGGCCGGCGGGGCGGGTCTCGAGATCTCCGCCGCGGACGCGGCTCTCGCTCGGGCTTTCGGTTCGTCGCGCCTGACCAACGATGGGGTGGAAGGTTGGCGGAGGCATGAGCGCTGGGGCGGATATCCCGGTTGGCGAGGAGGAAAATGGGATTGGGATTGAGTTTGGGACTGCGGCGAATGCAGTGGGATCTCTTCGAATTCTGGCGACGGGGGTGGTTTCGGCCGCCGTTTGGGCTGAGCGAGCTTTGGCGTCGGCTGCAAGGGGGAGGTGCCGTTGAGGCGGGACGTGAAGGGGTTTTGGCGAAAAGCCGACGCGGTAGTGACGGCCGGCGAAGAGGGATTTGAGCGAAGGGCCGAATTTGGAGACCGCACTTCCATCGGTCCGGGCGAAGCACTCTGTCCGCGCCGGGGGATGCGCGAGGGCGACATCGAGCTGCGGGCGAGTCGCTTTTGGTCGTGATTGTGAAGGAAAGAATGCGAAGGAACAAGGATACAAGTCGTTAGATTCGTTAGTTTTCGTTAGTCGTGAATACAAGGGTCAGAGGGAGAGGATAGAGGAAAAGATGATGCAAGGAACGGATTCTGGAATTGGCGGCAGGTAGACGTGCCAACAATCAGTGCCACAGATCTGGTGGCTGGACATACTGGCCTGGATGCCTAGTCTAGGCGCGTAGCGACATTATGCATGCCACATGGGCTATCGAATTCAAGCCTCGTCGTCGTTGGTGATTGCCGCAAAACTGAGCGGAGTGAAAGGCTAGACCGAGTCAGTATCGCACGCTGGCCATTAATAGACAAGCTCACGTATCCTCCCGCCATGTAGTGCTTGCCGTTCGCTTCCACCCAATGCAATCGTAGTGCGTGCAGGAACGCCGACAGTCCCTCCATGATACACAGAACAAAGATCGAAAGGGTGAACCACATGGCAAACATGACGAACAGGAAGATGGTGTGGACCAGCCAATTCCCGTCGTACAGGAAAGCGTTTTCGATCGTCATGGTGTAGAGCACCTCTGACAATTGCGCATGGGCCAACGACAATGCCCACAGTCGAAGATATGATGCGCTGGAGGATGGTCAGCTCGATGTCACCTTGTGATATAAATGACTAACGTGTTGGAGATGCATCCCAAACAGAACTCGATGGTGTGAATGACTTGATGGATGATGACGTCTCCCATTTCGAATGGCTACATTGCGTCAGCAATATCCCCTCCGCCGCTCAAACAACCCACATGGTCCTCGTCCATCTCTTGCGACACTGGCTGCCCAGCACCATCCTCCTCGTCCTCTAGATCTTCACTCTGTCGACCGTTGCCGTTCCCGTTCTGGTGATCATTCGCTCCCAAGCCTTGGTAACCCTGGGCTGTGATCTTTTGATGCTCCTTGTAAATGAGGTATGGCTTCACACACAACATCCACGGTACACAGACGAGCGCAATGAGGAGGAGAACGACCTGGACAAAGCTCTGTCCGGCGTACAGCTGCGTCGAAGCATCGACCGTACCGGGCGACAAGAACATGTAGATTAACATGTTCAGTAGCGCAGGCGGGGAGGTTGGCGACGAGGACCAGTCAACAGACCACTTGTAGATGATGCAAACGACAAGGTAGCCAAAGATCGAGTGGAGGAACAGGATCTGGGGGATGAATTCGGTCCAGATGTTGCTCGCTTTCTTGAAGTGGAGATGATTGGGGACTTGAAGGCAAATGGCGAAGGTCATCTTCGATGGGTCAGCAACTGAGCAGGACAAATGAATGTTGGACATACATGGATGACACCGAGGATGATAGCCAATTTCATCTTGTACGAGTTGGTGAAGATGAGCGAGTTATCGGAACCGTGCCAGAGCGGGTCGATACCAAAGGGATAGACGTGACCGTTGGCTTCGGCGACTACCAGGCCGGTCGAGTTGCTCGGCCAGTCCCACCCAGAATGCCAAATGTAGAGGGACTTCGAGAAGATGTCGTTGTATAACAGCCCTGTATACATGGAAAAGGCTCCCATGAGGATAATGATGTATCGACCGCTGCAAGGTCAGTACCGCTCATCAAAGTTTCACTCACAAGAAGAAAGTTTCCAAAATCTCGTTCATTCCCGCTTTGGCCAGCTTCTTTTCATACATGATCATGACGAGACCAGACAAAAAGGCGAGAAAACCGTGTCCGATGTCGCCAAACATGACGGCAAAGAGGAAGGGGAAGGTGATGACGGTGAAGAGACCAGGGTTGACCTCTTGGTAGGTGGCGACACCGTACGAGTCGATGATGGTCTGGAACGCCTCGGTGAATGCTGTGGTTCGATGGAAAGTAGGAGGTGTCTGGTGAGTTCGCAGTTCCGACAGAATGGGCGGGACCGATGTGCCAGCCGTCTCCGTCGCTCGTCGAAGGGCGAGTTGGATCGCAGTTATATCTCGCGACGGACACCAGCCCTCGGCCACCAGGGTCTTGCGACCTTGATCGTAACTGAGCAGGTTCAAGGTCTTGTACACCTCCTCCTCCCGCATCACGGCGTCCTTCCACGACTCCAAGCCTTCCGCAATCTTGCTCAACTCTACACGTCGAGTCTGCCCAACATTGAAGAGTACCGAGTTGACATCTTCCAGTCGAACCGAGACATCTCTGAGCGCTTCGGACCGCTTGTCGGCAGAGGAATCGATGGTGAACAGGGTGCCACCCATGGATTCGGCGACTTTCCGGATCTTCGCCAACAGCTCCGGGCCGTGGGCAAAGATGATGAAGACATCTTTGTGGGTCTCTTTGCCTGACGTGGGGTCCACAAAGGCTTCTTCGATCTCGGAGTAGTTCATGTAAAGATTGCCGCGGAGGACTCGCCAGAGAATTCGCTCGAAAGTGGGCATTCGAGATCGCTCGATGGTACCCGAGACGAATCTAGGATCCGTTAGCTGTGCACCATGCTGATATGCGCTAACCAACTCACTCCAGATCGAACCCAGAAAGACCACCTTCTCCTGGGAGAGTGCCATACTCTGCAGCATGCTCCAGCAGACCAGCCCGATCGTCCCCATCATCAAACGAGGTTCTGATCTCGGTATGGCGAGACTCGGCCTACGCTTCATCAGCGTTATACTCATCCCCTGTAGACATCTACCCACCTCGTTGAAAAACCCAGCCGTTTCCCTCAGGACCCATCGCTTCTCCTCGAGCTCGCTCTTTCTCTTTCCCAAGTCTTCCCAAGACCTATTCATTTCTCCCATTCGTCGTTCGTGCTCCTTGAGTTTGTCCTCTAGCTCATCGTAGGCATTCTGAGCTCGTGGACCGACCGTGGTGAAAGGAGGCGTCGCAGACAAGGGTCGGATACCGAGAGGAGGCTGAAGCGCGGTGATCTGAGATTGAAACAGTCGCAATCGTCGCGCTGACTCGGCCAATCGACGGAGAGGAGGCGTGAACGGTCTTTGGAAAGCGGATACAGTGGGGTTGAGCTACAAGAACGGGGTCAGCTTCGCGGCGGCGATGATCAGAGACGGCCTACATCTTTAAATTGGAAGTTTCCCATCTCGGCCAGCTCAGAGATCGTGTCGTGCGAGACTTCGGAAGGAATGTAGAGTTGCACGAGCGACATCTCCTCCGAACCTGCGATCGGGCGATTAGTGGGACTGCGAAGTCTGGTTGACCGGAATCACTCACGGAAGAGGGAGGGATAGTCGTTCGACATGTTGGCTGGAGTGATTGAGATATGTGCACCCTGGCCAGCGAGTGACTGTAATGCTGTAGAGAGCCATCTTCGATGACTCGGTGGATCCAAGGGGTAGTCATCTACGACGGCGATAGCGGCAATAAGCAGGTGGCAACTGGGAACGTGGTCGGGGCCCGGAAGCAGAGTTACCTGTGTCTAGACCATCCATCCCAACGCAGGCAATAGCCCCTCGGAGCGCTGCTGGCCATATAACACAGACATGAAGATATAGTACAGCATCACCAGCTTTCGGTCTCAAGCCATGGCATCCTTCACTTATTACTTCCGACTCGTCCTCTATACCGGCACCTTACTCGCCGTCTCGTTCCTGGCAGTCTTTATCGGTTTGGTCGCGACAATAGCAGGCCAACGGTTGAACACCAACTACTATGTCGCGAGGACCTTCTGGCACATCGCCGGTCCTCTCATCGGCTGGAAATTCGAGGTCGAGGGAGAGGAGTATCTGTGGAATCTAGAAGGCGAGGGCCTCGGTGCGCAGGGAGGGGAACAAGGTGTCGGGCGCACAGCAGAGAAGGGTCGGAGTGCAGTCATGGTCGGGAATCACCAGAGGTGAGTGGGCGTAGACTGATGAGCCTCATCTGACAGTAGTACAGTTTCGTCGACATTCTGTATATTGGACGCATCATTCCCAAACACGCAGCGATAATGGCCAAGAAAGAGCTGAGGTTGATCCCGGGACTTGGATGGTTCAGTAGGTCCCCCTCTGTGGTTGCGTCGCCTGGTATCACACTGAGCCTGCTCGCAGTGATGCTGTCAGGAACCGTCTTCATCAACAGATCCAACAATAAATCCGCCGTGGCCAGCTTGCATCAAGCGGGCGAGGAAATGAAGCGACGAAGGGTAAGTCTGGCTCGCTTTGCTCCGGTTTTCGTCAAGCTAATCCAGAGTGTAGATCTCGCTGTGGATATTCCCCGAGGGCACGAGGAATAGCGGGCCAAAGCCCGAGTTGCTCCCGTTCAAGAAAGGCGCCTTCTACTTGGCAGTCCAGGGTGGGTTCTGTGGTGAAAGACGAGTAGAGCATGTTTGTAGCTGACATGCCAATAGCCGGCGTCCCGATCATACCGATGGTCTGCCAGAACTACCATCACCTCTTCGATAGCAAGACCTACTTTCGCTCCGGAACCATCCGTCTACGAGGTGCGTTTAGTCGCTTTTCGTATCAGACTTGCTCGACTGACGCACGTGGCCAGTCCTTCCCCCTATCCCCACGACGAATCTCACCGATTCAGACGTTCCCAAACTCATGGAAGATACACGCAATCTCATGCTGGCGGCCCTGCAGGAACTGTCTCTGCCCGACACCCCGAATCCCGACTCGCAAGAGACGCCCCTGCTGCGAGATTCCACTTCGCCGACACGGGGTACGGCGTACCAGAGTATTCCTGACGAGGAGGCCGTCGAGGAGCAGGTCTCGGAGACTGTTGCAGCGGGAGGAGCGCAGGGAAAATACGCCATAGCGTAAGCTAGATCTTGTAGTCCGATCAAGGGAGATGTATGGCTCATTATTATCCTTTCTGCCATCAAAGAATGGTGTCGGATTTCTTTCTCCCGATCGTAGGCGGTATCGAGGGTCACATCTATTCTCTTGGGGTGGAATTGATCCGTCGTGGGCATCGCGTCCGTCTCTATTCGTCCCACAATTCCCAGTCCTACAGAGCTCAGTGAGGTTTTTAGGTGATCGTGATCACGCACCACCACCCGTCGCGTATCGGCATCCGCCACCTTGCGCCCTCGCTCAAGGTCTACCACCTTCCCATCCTTCCCATCGCGTCCTCTGCCACCCTGCCCAATTTTCTCCTCTTCCTCCCGCTCCTCCGCTCCATTCTCCTACGCGAGCGCATCCAGATCGTGCATGGCCACGGCTCGCTCTCGTCCCTCGCCCACGAGGCAATGTACCACGCCCCATTGCTCGGGATCAAGACCGTCCTGACCGACCACTCCTTGTTTGGCTTCGCGGACGCCGTTGGCGTCCTGACCAATAAACTTCTCGCGGGCGCACTACGCAATGTCGACGGCGTGATTTGTGTCTCTCACACCGGGTCAGCGACTCTTTCTCATTAGCTGACTTGTCGGAAGCTGATCCGCCCCCGAGAACAGGAGGGAAAATACCGTCCTACGAGCCGAACTCGAGCCGCAGCTTGTTTCCGTGATTCCCAATGCCCTCGTCGCCGAGCAGTTTCGCCCGATTCTCAAACCAGCCTCTCCGTACAGTACGCCGCTTCTTCCTCTTGTCTCCCTCCCTTCTTTGCCTCTTCTTCCCCCCTCTTCTCCACCTTTCCGACCAACTCTTTCTTCTGCTCCCCTCCGCCCTTTGGCCCTGTTCGGCTCTAATAAAGTATAGTCACCATTGTCGTCATCTCCCGCCTCGTCTACCGTAAAGGCATAGATCTCCTCGTTTCGTCCGCCCCGCAGATCTGCGACCTCTTTCCCGAGGTCCGCTTCGTTGTCGGCAGGTCCTCCCTTCCTCGGAGACTTCTCGCCCGCTGACCGTGGAGACAGGGGGGGACGGACCAAAGATGGTGGAGCTACTTCAGATGCGCGAAAAGTACCAACTGCAGGACCGCATCGAGTTGCTGGGCTCGATCCCGCCCTCGGAAGTACACGACGTGGGTGATGCCTTGCGTCCCGGAATATCGTCTGATGCCGTATCAGGTCCTCTCCCGCGGGGACATCTACCTTAGCACGTCTCTCACCGAGGCCTTCGGTATCTCGATCCTCGAAGCCGCCTCGTCCGGTCTCTTTGTCGTCGCTACCAAGGTCGGCGGCGTGCCCGAGATACTCCCCAACGACATGATCGAGTTTGCCCGCGTAGATCAAGACGGTATGTCCGGCTTGATATTACTTCCCTCAATGGTCTTGCCTACTTACTTCAATCAGACGTGACACGCGCTCTCAAGAAGGCGATCATGACCATCAAGTCCGACCAACATGATCCATGGAGAAATCACACGATGGTGAAGGATATGTACTCTTGGGCCAAGGTGGCGGAACGGACGGAAAAAGTATACGCCCGGGCCATGGCGACACCGGAAAAGGATACGGCGGAACGGCTCAGGCGGTATGTCTGCCCCGTCTCGTCGAGAGTAGAACATTAAAGTTGAACGGTCCACAGGGTGCTCGGACTCGGACCGTTCTTTGGCCCGATCCTGTGCATCATCCTCGCCGTACAGCACTGGTTCTTTTATTTCCTGGAGTGGCGGAATCCAAGGGACGAGGTTGATTGCGTGGACGATCACTGGAGTCACGAGCGGTTCGTCAAGGTAGGTCCCGTGTCGGAAACGATAAGCTCTAGGCTGACGCACGATGCACGGCTTCAGGGGTGTGAAAGAGAGAGAAAGACACAATGATGATACCGAGCAACTACTATACCTTGCATGCATACTGATCGACCCACAACCTCTATCGGTCATCTGAACTCATGACCGTCCGTAGGCAAGAGCCACAGGTAGGATCAGCTTGATACGTAGATCAAAGAGATCGACATGTCGACATGAAGGGTCGTTGTTTACTGGCTCCGTGGCGCATTCTTTCTCGCCTGATAGCTCACACGCCTTGCTGGGATGTGATGCTCTCGAGCATGCAGAGCCACAGGATATCCCTAATCTTTCATAATCTAAATAGGTGTTGTACATAACAGCCCATGTAAAGTCCTGTTTTGCGAAGACACAAGCGACACCTTCTGCAGCCTGCTAGCGAGGGCTGCGTGGAGTCATCCGCCATGCTTCCATCTGTAGCCTGATCGAACTGCAGGAGTCAACACTGCGTGTACTGCGTGCTCTTTGCAGGTCCTCAACCAGGCCGTAAGGAGCAAGCGAAATGAAAGAACTCGGCTGGCAGGATTCGCAACGCAAGCAGTATATATTTCAATTATAGAGCCGCTTTCACCCAGAAAGCGTTGTACGAACGGCCCTTAGCGTAATCAAATAATCGCCAATGTACTGGAAACATCTCATGCTTTCCAGCATGCGGGGTCACACGATTCGTCAACCTTTTTACTGTTCGGCCTCACCGGCCCGGCTGGGAAAGCAGTCAGCCGTACTCACCCTACAGCCATGTGTGCTTTTTCTCGCTGTCTCGCTGGATGTCAGCGGCCAGTGCGGGGAACAAGTATATTCCGTCTGTGCAAATGAAGTATGGGAAGCATCACTTGCTAGCGCCCATAAGCCCGCTACGTACACCGCATTGCGATCCCTTTTGCATATCTATACGTCTGTTGTACTCCCGTATTGCCCTCTATTCATCTGATATCTAGCCGGCTCTCTTCTCGACGTCCTTGTCGGAAATCTTCAACACCTCCAGCACCTTCTGGACTTCCTCAGGCTCTCCGGTGTACTGTTTGAAGCCTCAGCTGATTGCCCAAACAAAACCCATACCTTTCCCTTGTCGTCCGACAGCTTGACACAGCCCTTGCCGTCGATCCGGTTCAGCTTGATCACGATATTGAGGGGCTCCGATTTCTGGGTGGGATCCGAAACCTTCACGAAATCATTCGTGAAAGATGTTCCTATACCGAACGCGGCTAGATTCATGAGTCAGCTGGGGGAACCACCACGGACTGTCTGCAAAATCCAGAATGCTTCATGAAACGATCGTCCTTTCTGACTTACCAAGAATGCCAAGCTGGTCGCATTGTCTCTGCAGATCTATCGCCCGGTAGCGAGTGAGACCATCGCTAAATATCACTCGCTTCTTCCCGGACGTCTCGCCGATATCTTGCCATGCCTTTTTGGCTGCCCTCGCAAAAGTCATGGGATCACCCGAGTCTTGCCGGAGGGCATTCCATCGGAGTGCCCTTTCCGGGTTGGCGGTCATTTCGCTGAAAAATTCGGCGGCAGTGTAAGTGTCTGTGAGCATTGTGTGGAGAGAGGATGTAGGACTGGGTGGGTAGACTGAGAGCGGTGTCAGCAAAGGTGTGAATATCAAGTGCACGTACCGGCTTCCCACATGTCCATTGCTCTACCATTGGCCCCCTTGTAGCCATACGTCGCCCCGACCGCCATGATCCATTCGTGGGCAATCGTTCCAGATGGTGGGATCCCATACTTCAGGGCCAAGTAAACCTGGGCATCAAGAGTCAGCTTGATGACCGCCCAAAGGAAGCACCCGGCCTACGTTACTGGTTCCGACTAGACCACCACCCGTGCCTCCCCCCTTCTTCCACTCTTGCCAACCCTCTACCAGAGATTTTACGACCAGATCCTGTACATGGAAAGACCGCCTTCGTCGGGTGCCAAACTCGGAGAATGCCAAAGGAGTGATGCCGTTCGGTGGAGATAGGAGCAGATGGGCTTTTCTTTTCGCTCTTCCTGGACGACAGCGTGAGCGGGATGACTGGCTCGATATCAATGTCACCCACTTGAGACGATATCGTCGAGTTTCCAGTCGGTATCTGTGTACTTGAAATACCCCTCGCTTACTAGACACATTGATCAGTACCTGCTGATGAGTGGTAAGAGGAGACTTGCTGATACTCATAACGGGAACCTCGTACAGTATACAGTCCCTCCAGACGCCTTCGATGACGCACTCGATCTCTCCGAGCTCTATCTCGCCCTCTGTCGATTTCGAGAGGAACTTTAGCGCGACTTGTGATTGTGGATCAAGGGAGATTTCTGAAAGGTAGTCGAGATATGATTGGGGAAAGTATGGACACGCTTTCGCCAAGGCTACCCTTTCTTCCGAAGTGAGGCGGAGAGAAGACATGCCTAAGATGAGACCGTAAGTAAACCATCCACGGCAGGCGACTGACGCACGATTGACTTGTTCTTGTATCCAATCAAAGGATGTGCGGGAAAACAACATCTGGGGAGCACGATTGGTGAATTTTATAACGACCACAGCGTCATGAAAGTGCTGGAGGACGGCATTTTGCATGGTAAGCTGTGGGTGATTAGCTGCGCCTCGACGGTCCCCTGTGGATATCTAGCTACCTTGTACAGGTCGGTGTCCAGAATGCTGAACGGTATTTCCGTTTCAGAGGAAACATTCGTGATGGTAGACGCCATGATGCTTCCCGTGCTTGTGTTCTCGCTCTCGTATGCGACAGTATCAGATCCGGATCATCTACAAAGCAATATCGCAATCTGCAACTAACCCGGACGAGTCGGCTTCCTCGCCACCGGGTCACGTGTCCAGGCACCTTATTTGTTCCCCCTCTTCTTTTGGGCTCTGCGATTTCGTCCGCAACGCCAAAACTCTTAAACTCGCTCTAGCATCAAAGCAAAAGGTCGATCACCCACCAAACACCGCACTCCTTAGCTGGTACGAACAGAATCGGGATCTCAAGCTCCGGAATCGCAATGCCCCTTCGTAAAAATCTGTAGCACCAGAATCACGATTGGTGGTTTTTGGCGAATTGGTAGGTCTTCTATTGGTCGGCTGCTCGAAGACGGACTTGGCTAATACCAACTGCCCTTAGTCTGTGTGAACCATGTTTCCTACCGCTAGGCAGGGCTATGTCCGTACTATGGCAGTCAAGACATTCCCTCAAGCTCTTCCGGCGGAATCATCGCGCCAAGCGCTGCTGCGAGCTTTGACTCCCCAAATACCCCACTCCCCTGCGACATTCTCCACGACCGCCAGTCAGCGGAAAGCGACCCGGCTCGCCGAGATCTCTGCGAGAGGAGGCTACTCGACCGCCGCCGCGCTGAAGGAGGAGGAGCCCATTCAACATGTATCGCACGATCGCCATTGGTCGACCGACAATAGGCTGGATTCCCCCTTTCATCGCGCTATCCAAGAATCTCGGAATTCAGCTTGGACGGCCGAAACCAATACATCGGCTGACTATGGACATGCTGCGACCGACCTCGAGACGCTTCGCGGGCTTATTTTATCGAGACCTCTTGTCGCTCTACATCGATTGTGCCAACTTCCGCACTCACTCGTCTCTCAAATCACCTTTGAGGACTGCAGTCTCCTTCTCCAGCACTTATATCGAATCGCCCTGGATCCCAACTGTCTTAAACCGCTAGAGCCGGTCCCGTCATTCAAACTTCTGTCCCGCATTATACACTCTCTGCCGAACTCGCCCAGCCACGACCCGTTTCTCACCTCGCGCATGCGCGGCCGCGTTCTCCGCTTATTTCTGCATTGTGCCATCGCCCTCGACGCTACTCCCGTTGCGCTCCAGGTCTGGCGAGAACGGCTATCTGTTCAACTCGCCCATCCAGACATCCCGATCATCAACGCCGACAAGTTTATTGACGTCCTCCACAACAATCGCCAATTTCATCACGTTGTCAACATTTTCGCCTCGGACAAATTTCCAAAGCGCCTCCTCACTCCACACATCATGGCGAAACGCATGCAAACACTCTTGCACCTCCATCAACCCGAAGTCGCGCTGCGTCTCTTTCATCGACACGCCTCGCTCTCTCTCGTGCCTTCCGTAGATGCCGAAGATCACGCGATCCAGGCCCATCTCCTCCTCGGCGATCTCGATTCCGCACGACGGCTCATTGCACAGCTGAGCAAGGAAGGGTCGGGACTTCGTGATTTCGCCAAGCGACAACTGGCGATTCTGCGAGGTTACAGGCAGCTGGGATTGGACGTAGAATTGGAGCGCCGAGTCCTCCACGAC
The DNA here is from genome assembly GCA_035521475.1 of Tremellales sp. Uapishka_1. NCBI lineage: Eukaryota > Fungi > Basidiomycota > Tremellomycetes > Tremellales > Tremellales sp. Uapishka_1. Next base: position 10,836 of record JASZXS010000210.1, on the reverse strand, counting down.
ATGGAGCGATTGGCGCTCTCTGAGAGGACGAGCGCCGAGCTCTTGAATGCGATGATTAGGTTGAGGCTGGATGCGGGCGATTGGAACGGTGCGGAGGCTCTGCTGGCTCGAATGACGGGGAAGATCAGTCTCGAGAGTTTCAAGCTGGCTCTCCTGGTGGTTTCTCATACAGGCGATCTGCGGCGAATGGAGGAGATATGGTGCCACATGCGAGAAACGCTTGAGGGCGAGGTGCAAGATTCGACTGTCGCCGCCCTGATCAGAGGTCTAAACCGAGTAAACAAGGCCGAGGAGGGCCTGAAAGCCGTTCATGATTTCGTATCCTCGGTCGACGACCCCTCAAATCCGTGGCGCCTCCCCGCGTCGTCTTCGATCGGCATCATCACCTTCAACGCTTTGTTGCAAGGGATCAAATCCGCCGGCCTCGACAAGGTCTCGATCATTGTTGGCTTGATGAAGAAGGCTGCAGTAGCACCCGATGGCAACACGTTGCGAATCATCATCGATACGGCGTCTTTTTCTCTGGTCAATCGCCCAGCCGATATCGCCAATCTGATGGGCTATCTGCATTCGGCCAACCGACTACGGCCCTCGATGGAAGAGATCGATTTAGTTCTTGCCGCAGCCGTTCATTCGGCCTCGCTCCAACACGCTCGTTCGCGCCAACTGGCAACCCCATCCAGTCTTTCCTCTCCCTCGGCCGCTGAATCCCGCTCACCCAACGCTGGACTCCATCTCGAGGGTCCATTCGGAGTCGCGCTGCGACCATTCATCCAATCGCTCACTGCGCGGGGCCGTCTGTCCAATTCGCGGTCCCTGCTTAATCGCCTCCGGTACAACTCGCAAACTCGCGATTTTCCGTCCGCACGCAAGGCGTGGAACTCGTTGATCTCGCGAGGGTTCCGGCCGACGTCGAAGCATTTTCTCGCCCTGCTTCAAGGCTATTGCGAGAACGGTCTCTTGACCGAGGCGGAGGAGCTCCTCAAAGTTGCCGAGGAGGTCGGGACCACAGTCGATAAACGCATGTTGACCGTCATGGTCACCGCCTACGGCATCTCGCAGAACGCCCACAAGGCCCAACGAACGCACGAGCTCATTGCCGAGAAGGGATGGGGCGACGCCGTGTCCCATACGGCGCTCATCCAGGCCTTGTACACCGCCGGGAAATTCGCCGCGGCGAGGCGGACGGCCCGTATGGCGATCCTGCGGGACGACGCGGACGACCAGCTGCTCTACGTGGTCTTGACCGCCATGGCCAAAGGCAAGGACATCCATGTCGCCCTTCGTACCCTGAAGGAAAAGAAGCCCGAAGGACAACTTTCGACCCCGCTCAGAAAGTTTGTGAGACATTGCAGAAACTACCTGAAAAAGAATCGGTATATCGGGAAGGAGGAGGAGCGGCGACTGGAAAGTCTAGGGTGGACAGAAGAGATCCTTGTGCTCGACGATAAAGTCAGGCCGAGAGCCGGGCGACGGAAGCCGAGCTCGCGGTCAGCCAAACGCAAGTTGAAGAAGCTATTCACACCTGCGAAGCGGCGATTCGTGGAAGGCGCAGCGAGGAATGCCGGGAGGAGGAGGAAGAAGAAGGTGTCGGGAGAAGAGGTTGTCGGGAGAAGGACGGCTACAGAGACTGGAGCGGGAATGGCACAGCAAGCGGGGGAGCATGCGAAATAGTCCATACTTAAGCATCGTTACAACTCAATCAACAATCTTACATAACAATGCATGGTATCACATTCCAAGTTTTGTATGCTGCTTGTGCTGGAAACCCATCTCGTTACTCAACTCGTCTTGGCCGGCGCCCGCACCGTCTTCAAGCGCCCATTCTCGTCCGTCTCCCACTGCACGTCCCTGCCGGGTGTACTCGATCAGTCCATCATTCGCACACCCCACCCTTTACTCACCTCAGCTGATTCCTAGACACCTTTCGCTTGTGCTTCATTCCTTCTTCTTCCGCCCCATCTTTTCTCGCAATCACCACCCTTTTCGGCTCGGGCGTCGGGATAACCGATTCCGAATTCGCTCGTCGCATCGTCGAGATCGATTGCACGCGCTTGAAGTTGGGTAACGGCGGTTCCGTACCGTACTTGAGGCTCGGCAAGATCTCTCGCGCGAGCTCTCGCACCAAGACCGCGTCGTCCTGCTTGGCGAGCGTCTCCACGATTGTCGAGAGCGAGAAGCGGGACACGAGGGTCGCTCGATCAGGGTGGTTGTCGCAGACTAGTCGAGTGATCCGCAGCAAATTCAGCTTGACTACCGCCTTGGATTGCTTTTCCAAAGATTCCGATAGTCGATGGAAAAAGTCTTTGCTCGAGACGGAGGATGTCACGCCAACGGAAAGTCGAAGGATCTTCAGGAAGCTGGTTCAATGGTCAGTCGGGAATGATGGACGAAAGGAGGAGGCAAATTTCTCACGGATCTAGTATGCCTTCGAACGAAACCCCACTTGCTTGGACGAAACATCTCACCAACGAGTCCGCAGACGGCTTCTCCAACAGGACGTCCTCTACCCTCGCAGTCTCGTCTTGCATCCTATCATTTGTTTTTAGCTCAACGGCAATACTTGCATCGAAGTCGTATGCACTCACCAGGCAAGTATGGCATCCAGCGCGCTCACCCTCCAGTACTGGTCCTCTAGTAGATCAAGATACACTGAGCAATATAAAATCAGTACCGTTCTATGTAACAGGACTACTCAAGGCTCACATTTCATCCCGTCATTCTGCCACAACAGCCTTCTCGAGACCTTTCCAGCATTCGCCAGGTCGCAGAGGATGGGCAGCGCAAACTGCTTTAGCGGCGACTTGTTTTGAATGACCTTTTTCAGAAGCGGAATGATGCCGGACGACGCAGCCTCTTCTTGACGTGCTTTCGAAAGACGGCACATAGAGTAGATCGTCTGGAAGATATGGGAGCATATTTCCTACACCGACGAGGTGAGCTACGATCCAGGTCGGAAGACTCGCCTCGACCTACATTGCTGTGCGACCCTCCCTTGATATTCTTACCCAGAAGGAGGACCAGGACTTCCATCGCATTAGAGTTTTGCAGTACATCGATCAACTGCGGAGATGTGGAAAGATGCTTGATGGCTTTGATTGCAGTGCCCAGCAGCTTCTTCGGCAGCGAGTCGCAGGCTTTCAGTAGTCCTGTATGTGCTTTCATCAGTCTCTTACCAGATCAAAGAAGCAAGGAACATACGAATCATGATTGTCCTCGCTGCAAAGGCTTCTCGCACTCGTGCGTCGGCTTGAGCAACTTGACAAAACAGAAGCAAGACATTAATCGCTCTCGTACTCGACTCTTCATTGTCGGTAGCCGTGTCGTTCAAGATGGAGAGGAGTGCTGTCGACAAGGGATCCAGGATGCCCTCTCGGATGAACATCCTGCAAAAATCGTTCCTTGGTGTAGGAGACTAGAGCCCTGTTGAGCTAAGGGGTCAACCTTGACCGGGAAACACACCTGAAGGTCGAACACGCTCCCTATCCCCTCCAGCGACGAGAGTATCAATGTCTTGTTGACAGTGTAGTCCTCGTCCAGCAATTCGACCAGTATCCTCAATCCACGACATCTGCAATTCGTCAGCCTGTCCTCTCTATCCATCGATTCTCACACACGAGATGAACATTTGCAATGTCAGGGCGGATCTAGTGAGCAATTGGATGAAGGTTGAGGCTTCTAATCTCGTTTCAAGAGAGTGTTTTTTCGAAGTGTATGGCTATCCGATCGTCAGTCTGTCCTGGCTGGTTAGGACAGGTGGGGTGAAGCTTGGACTCACAATGATGACAGGGATACCACCAATCAAACAGAACGATTCTAGCATCTCCAAGTCACTCGTCACGATCTAATCGGTATTTCTCGTCACTTCGATTCGGCCAACGATCTTTGGTTAAACAAACTCACCGTATTGACGATGCGCAACAGCCTGACAGCCACATCTCTGTTGAGTCTGGTTTCAAGGACTTCCAACACACTGCGGTCCAGGTCGATAAGCACGTTTTCAACATGTTTCACTGCACTCACGCGAGCATGCCTTGCGATGCGACGAAATGGCTCTCCACGCCCATATCCGGCGAATTCTCAAACAATTCCAGCTGGGATCCAGGACCATCAGGTGGGCTCATTCCCCATATGAAACACTTACCAGCTCGTCACATGGTCCCTTGAGGGACTGAGACCCGGCAGAAGGCTGCAGCAAGTCCACCAATCGATTGACATCCGCCCACAACGTAGCTCTTTTGTCACGAAGGAGATTCGCCTCAAGGTCTTCGCCGTCGAAATCATCGTCGATCTCCGCGAACGGATCGCCGTCCTCGCCATCATCGTCTCCCAGCCACGACTTATTCGACCTCCTCGTCAACTGCAAAGACTGGGTCCCGGTCCGAGCACCTAATATCCTCACTTCAGCTCGGCAATCCTTCTCCACGCTGAGAGAAACCCTACCCGATTTTCCGGGGTTCACTCCGCCCTCAAAAACATCCTCGTAATCCTCTTCATCATCCTCCGTATACTTTCGCAACTCGGTCAAATCGACCTTTTCGCGCAGGGAGTTCTGCCTCGAATTTGAAGGGGACTTGTTTGTGGGTCGAGGAGACTGTAGAGGGAGTGCACCGAGGGTAGGGCTGTTGATGCCCCTAGGATTGCCCGCGTTGATGCTGCTCAGAGCGAGCGGATGAGGGGGAGAAGCCTTGGAGGGCGCCGAAGATGATCGTTGGACTGGCGGGGGTGCCAAAGAGCCGATTTTCTTGATATCATCTGGATGATACAGCCTCCTTCGACCTTTGCTCTTGAGCTGTAGCATAGTCAGCGCATTCGAACAATTCAAGGTTCGAAACCTACCTTCAAGTTCTTGATTTTAGCCTCCAACCCTGTTTCGGTCTCGTCCATGGCCATATCCGAGTAGTCGTCGATAAAGCTATCCGAGACCGCTCTCGTTGAATCTTGCTTGAAGGACGGAAGCGATAGGACTTGATTGGCGGGTGATTTGCCCGGCTTGAGAGTTTTCTGGTCAGGCTCTTCATTGGTGGAGGGCTCTTCTCTTCGATCTGAGGGTAGGATATCCGTCAGCGAGATATCATGCTCACTGACGGCCGGACTGACTGGGTAGATTCGACAAGGTAATGTCGGAGGCGAAATCGTCATCCCATCTCTCTCCTTCTCCAGACTCCTTGGCTCTACTCAGCACATCGCTTACATGCAGATTCTTCTGCAGGAGTCCCGGTTGACCGGCACCTTGAGCACTTATCGACTCTGCCGAAGATCGGGAGGGTAGGGGTGGCAGGCTGAAAAGACCGAGACTGTGTTGGTTTGACGGCCGAGATATGGAGGATTTGCGCGGTTGCACCTGGGTGATGGGTGTTCGCCTCATTGTTCCGAGTGCTTTCGGCGATGCTTCCCGTCGAATCAGCTGGAGACGATAATGCCAAAGTGTAGCTCACCATTCAATGCTTCGTTCCATTCTTGCACTCTCTGAACGGCTTCGTCAAACACCGTCATGGGTTTCTTGGCCCTGACTGTTGCATTCCCCGCCGCCGATGGTTTCCCTCGCTCCGCCGGCTTGCCGATGGCTGAAGTATTGGTTGCGACTCTGGAGCTGGCGCTCTTTGGTATCCTTTCAATCGTACCAGTCGACTTTGGCACCGTCGGACTCGTCGTTTCCAGAGCTTTGCGCGCCGAGGCCATCCAAGGATGTCGAAGGAGTTTCTTTGCCGATATTCGCAAATGCGGATCCTTCTGAAAGCAGTGATACAGGAAGTCCTTGACGATCTGTTCTCCAAATCAGCACAGCTTCACAGCTCAAACGGTAGTTAAGGCGTACCGGACTCGCACCCTCTGGTATTCGCATACTCTCGTCCTGGACGATCCTCCACAACGCCTGCATGGGCGCCAAATCTCCATACGGTGGTTTCCCCTCCAGCAGCTCGACCACCACGCATCCAACCGACCAGATATCACTCGCCGTACTCGCTCCCGACTGTTCGATGACTTCCGGCGCCATCCAGTACGGCGACCCAACCACCTCGTTATCATTCTCCGTTCCTCCGGTGGATGTCAACGCTCCTCCGCCCTGGGCACGAGAGCTCACCCCGAAATCGGCCAATTTCACCGACCCATCCTTGTTGGTGAGAATGTTCGCGCCCTTGATGTCGCGGTGGATCACGCCTTGCTCGTGGAGGTAGATCAGACCCTCGAGCACTTGACTGACGTAGACGGCGACGAGACTTTCGGGAAATTTGCCGAATCGTTTCAAGATGCTTTGCAGCGAGCCATTCTCGCAGTACTCCAGCACGATGAAGAGCGATTCCTTGTCGCGAGCGAAGCCCTTGTATTTGACGATGTTGGCATGGTTGAGGTTCTTGAGCAGGTCAATCTCGGACATGATGTCGGGCAGCGAGGAAGGCGGAAGGGAAAGAAGAGAGATGGACTTGATGGCGACCGTCTCTCCGGTAAGGAAATTGAGAGCTCGATAGACCGATCCGCTCGCGCCGCGACCGAGAAGGTCCCCCAGCTGGTAATTGGATAGAGCGAGGGCTGCCATGGTGCATGCTGTGTCTCGAGTTCCAGCAGCAGGGAGGTGGACGAGAAGGAGATTTTGAGTGGTGCTCTACCGGGACTGGGACTTGCGAGTCGGTATGAAGCGATCCTATTCCGGTGTCAGAGGCCGAGTTCCACCTCCATTGACGGCGATTTCAACCTGGCGCAAAAGATCCAGATCCGACCCCGTGCCAATGTCCGTGCCCGCCTGGACTTTGCTGTCCTTCCAAGCGGTTCAACGAGTACCTGCTCGAACGATGCCCCGGTCCTGTCGTTTCGGCGTCTAAGAGACCTTGAGGAGGTCAGAGGTAGAGATCAAGGCCAGAGATCCATCGAACAGAGTAGGATCAGTGTAATATGCTGAATCTGAAACCGACGTTACACGAGACGCGTCGACCACGTGGAAAATCAAGATTATTATTGCCCTCAGTTTCGGATCTCCTGCATACAGATTGAGTATTCTGTACTGGACAGGCTGTGTCATTCAGTCTGTATATGCATGGTATCATTGTCCCGAACATATCTGACTGAGAGATCCCGCAATCGAAGGCGGAAATCTGAACGCTCCCAAACTCTTCCCAAATGTGTCGCCGACCCGTCGTATTCCTTGCTCGCACGCTGGGCCGATTTTATCAGCGTTGGAACCCTTCTTGTTTCTCACCACATACCACTGTCCAAGACCTTGATTCTATCAACGACTTCCAGCACACCCCTCTGCGGGTTATTGCTCGATCCTGAAGTCCTGGAGGCCAGTTCGGAGGAGAAAGATCGGATTGCGGATCGGAAACGCAAAATGGCCTCCAAAGTTGCAGGCAAGACCTGCTGAACGTGTCCATAGGTGTCTTCCTCGATCGAGGCGACCGAAACGTTGATCAGGACTGAAGTCGACAATCAGCTTCGTCAATCTCCCGGGACTGAAAGATGGGAGACGGACTCTCTATTATCCTTTGGACCAAAACTAGATCAGGGAGTGAGGTGTCCACGTATCGTTCGGCACCATAGGCTGACATCGAGCCCAGAACCAAATCTTTCCATCGCAGTGCGGCATGTCCAGCCGGGACGCTATCGATCTTGCCCAACACTTTAGATCTGGTCGTATCGATCTGCTTGAGCGCGTTCTGCTCGGCCAGCTCGACCGCCCTGACGGCTTTGATGACGGGTGCAGGAGGCATGGCGCGGACCGGTCCATCGAGGAATGAAGAGATGGTCGACTTATGCTTGAGGTTCGGTTTGAAGATATCGGCCTGCTTGACGGGTAATGACCTCGGATCAGGTTGGCGTGGCGTGGCAGCCTGTTGAACGGCAGCGGTGGATGATCCTCCTCCACGAGTGACGAGTGTCGTATAAGATCGACCGAGGGCGAGCAAGAGCTCTTCCCAGAGCTGGTGGGTGAGACTGGGACTCGTGGACATATCTGTGAAGATGGCCTTCCGCCTAGTAGGATTCTGGGAAACTCGCAACAGCTCCATGATGGTGAAGTTCTACGGGCAGCGTGAGTCAAACTCCCGAACACGTAAAGGCTCGCTTGACGCACGAGATGATAGGTATTCTGAGATCGGAGGGCGGTTAGGAGATATCTATCAGCCGACATGGGGGATTTCCTGGTGAAGGACGTGAAGTCCAGAGGCTACATACTTCGTGAGCAAGAATACCGGGACGTGGCTAAATACAACTTACCTGAGTCAAGTATGCCATCATTGCTGTCGTTGGAATCTTCAGGATAGCCAAAGAAGTGACATCTAGCCAAAGCAAGTGGACGATCATGCTCCACCCGAGTGTGTTTCTCGATGGCTTGGCGAAGTTGACGATGAAGGGGCTATTCTCGATTGTCGGTCCTCGTCCTCTCGAGGACCGGAAGATGACTCACCGGAGCATCCCCGCGAAATGCGTAATGAGAAACCTCCAGACCGGGCCTCTGGAAACGAAGTAGGACAAGGTGTAGATGGATGTGGAAATCAGTGTGATACTGGCTGGATTGGCCGTAGATGTCCATTCATCGAACGTGGGGATCCGCCCGACTAGCGTTGCCTGGACTGCCTTTGACAATGTCATCTGAGTGGTCCAACTGATCAGCACGATTTCTTTCCATTACCAGAGCGTTCCTCTGACGCACCTTCTTTTTCGGCCAAGTAGCATCCAATCTGTGTCCAAAAATATCCCTGAAAGCCAATGCGAGGAAGAGGAACCCATTGCCCAGAAACAGGAAAATGAGCCGTTCGTTTAGATGCCAGGGGTGTCTCCTATGGGATAACACTCAGCGTCAGCGAGACGACCCCCATGGGATCAAGTTGTGAGGAGAGACTGACGGCGTAGCTGTCCAGAACCCCAGTTCCGAGTCCGGTCTCCTCCATTCCAACAACAAGCCATAGATTAAGGTGAGGGTCGCACTGAAGCTCAAGTACGAGGCGACCAGCCGCAGATACCGAGCCGAGGTGAGCGCAGTGACCAACAGGCCTCTATTCGTGCTCCTCGACGGCAGTTTCGGCGGAGCTGCAGTCGTGTTGAGATTGAGCAAGGCAAAGAGACAGGCAACGGGGAGAATCGGCGCTTACATATTATGAGAGACCTCCTGACAGACAGTATTGGATACAGCGTGATTGGAAAGCAGGATACGCCCAAGAGGAACGAAGAGATGGTGGAGGATAGCTTGTTCTCTGTCGTGATAGTTGAGCTTCCCGCTATGCCATGCCTGGGGCGCAAACGAGGTATTTACCTGAGAGCACGAATATCGGCAGGGAAAGCGACACCCCAGTCCACAGCGCAGCTCTGAGCGTAAATTCCATCCATCGTCGCGCCAGGAACCTCTACAGTCGATCCGAGCTAATCAGTCCCCGATCCAGACAGAGGTACAGGCTGCGCACCCTATATTGCGACTCAATCTTGTCCAATGGCTGCACATCAATCTTTAGCTTTGTTTACCTGTTGGTCGAGCAGCCGGGTCTTCGGAACTCACGGTCAAATTGGCACATTGCTTAACCGGAGCACTTGATAGTAGCGGCATGCTGTTAATACTTCTTGTTGTCCACCGCTATATGCTCATGTCATGCAGGAATATAAATCAAGATGAAAAAGTTGGTGTTCGCGTCTTCGGTTCTGGTCTCGTGGCTTTGTCGTCATTGGCAAAGTGGCAAAGTGGAGGAGATCCTGGTCTGCCTTCGAAACTCAATGGTGGGATTGCCGATGGAGCGGCCTGGGAGGGACACAGGGGATACTAGACGTAGCCGTTGACATCGACCATGAGTAGTTGCGTGTACCTGGCGCTACTGGTGAAGCGCACTCAGTCAAGGGTGGCACAGCCTTGCAACCTGTCGTAGCTCTTCACGTCAGCTAGCCATGAGGAGGTTGAGTCTAAGTTTGGCTGCAGCATAGGGACAGATGTGAGTCGTATGCATATCGTAACGAGCAGATTTTGATCAGGCGTCCACCTTGTCTGCACTCCAGAGAGGGACGGGCGGGGGTGGATCAATTTGCGAGCTGACTCTTTCGAAGTCGTCGAGCAACTCGGTGCACGACTCGCGCGTTGCAGTTTGGTAGATCTGTCTTCTGCGGCCCCCACTTTTGCCCGCTACTTTGCTGCTTGGGTGTAAAAGTGATCATCCACCTCCCGATACGTCTTTAGCGTTGTCGACAGCGGCGATTTGGAGTCAGTCGTTTCCTCGAGGGCGAACCGCAACGTCTCCATCGTCTTGTTGATATGTTGCAGATGCTCCCGAGTCAGCACTCCATAGTTGTGTTGTACTGCACGTTGAAGACCCTCTACGAAGGTCGGTGCACCTTCTGTAAGATCTACGCGAACCGGGTCATCCCGTTTCTACGGAAGAGGAACGGGTGGTACCCACCGGTAAGTTTCCGACACGAATCATACATGTCCTGATAGCTGGTCGAACCCCCAAGGATCGGGTACTCCTCTGCTGGGGTCTCATCGTTGCTGCCAGCCTCGTTGCTGACGTCTTCGGCGCGCGGGCAATAAGAGTTCTCCAGCGCGGCCAGCAGTGTGAGCAAGTCGCTTCGTCTCCTGTCGGCCTGTTTGCAAAGGGTTAAGAACGTCGGGGTTTGGCCTGGGCTGGACTCTGTTGGGCAGTCGTACAACGAGACAAGGGGGATACTACGGGTGGAGGACATGATGAACGTTGATATACGATCATACAAGGGGAGGAAGAAAGTGTGCAGCGGTGATGGGACCAGAAGTTGTGCTCGTTATGTATCCTTTCTTCGAGCGGTCCTTTGTATGACTCGTGACGAGGCCACTCCAGTGATGCAGCGGGTGGCTCGAAGTAGGGCGGGCGGTTCGAAGGAGGGCGG